>JAODAL010019420.1:0-72067 GCA_025379985.1 Phyllomedusa bahiana | reverse complement strand
AATAAAAAAATACAGCAATCCTGGTAGTGTTTTTTATTTTTTATTTTTACAGTGGTCACTGTGTAATATAAAGGACGTTAATTTTACTCAGCAGGTCAATAAAATTACAACGATATCAGATTTAAATTTTTTTATGTTTAACTGCATGTACACAAGAAAAACACTTTTATTTAACCCCTTACCGCTGCAGCCAGTTTTGGCCTTCCTGACAGAGCCCCATTTTTGAAATCTCACGTATCACTTTATGTGAGAATAACTTATTGATACTTTTACCTATCCATGTGATTCAGAGACTGTTTTCTCGTGAGACATTGTGCTTTAAGTTAGTAAGAAACTTAGGTCCATACAATCCTTGTTTATTTGTGAAAAATAATAAAATACCATCAAAATTTTTTAAAATTTGCCATTTTGAAAGATCAAAATTTTCTGTGTGTAAGACAGTTATTCCACTCAAAATAGTTTATAACTAGGATCTACCACATATCTACTGTAGGTTGGCATCATTTTTTTTAAATGTCTTTTTTCTACAACATTAGGGGGCTTACAAACTTATTAGTAATTTTTCACATTTTCAAAAAAAAATTCAAAATAGATTTTTTTAGGAACCAGTTCTGACGTGGCTTTAAGGGGCCTGCATGTTATATACCCCCATAAATGACTCCATCTAAGAAACTAAAGACCAATTTGCCAAAATTCAACTAACACCATATTTTTACTATACACCACCCTAACTCTATTGAATAGTAAAACTTAACTTTTGTTTCTAATAGATATTCCTAATAGCATTTGTTAAAAAAGATAGGCTACCTGTGCATTGTTAACCTAGATTCTGAAAGTTATCAGTATGCTAGTTAAAGTGCCTGCAGTACACTACTGAATTAGTTGAATGTTGGCAAATTGGTCTTTAGCTAAGTTGAATTCACCATTTATTCACCGTAAGAGTATCCTGTTGTATTTGATAATTATTTTTTTTTTTAAAACATATTTTATTTGGTTTTCAATTTTAAAATATAGATAACAGAAATACAAAACAATATAATAAGAACAGGATAAGGCTTGAAGACCGCAACATGCAATCGGGTAATAAAATATAGAAGCATCATATAAACAAGAAATCAGCATAGATCACATGTCAGTACATTGGGCGTCGGTTTCCTAGGTTAGGTGAACCATGTATCACATAGAGAACAGCGGTTTTTGGAAAGCCTTAAACTAACAAAAAGCAGTTAGCCTAGCTCGCCCCCTTTAATGATTAGAAAGGTGGGAGTATGAGGCAAATATAGATCAGATGAATAAAACAATAAAGAAATAAGTAAATAAAATAAATATGGTGATTAAATAATTAAATAAATAAATGAAAGAAACAAACAAAAGAAATAACCAAAGAAAAGAGTGTGAGTCTAGTCATTAGCGCCGGGGGAAGGGGGGGGAGGTAAAGGGGAGGGCACTATCAACGGAGCTTAAGTGACGCCATCAAGGCTGTTCCAGAGGCCCTAAGGTTCCCGTCAGGCCCGCCCTGGCATACCATCCCGTGTATTTGAAGGAAGACATCAGGTGGGCTATCTCGTCAGAGGAGAAGTGTGCGAGAATAAAGGGTTTCCACCGTCTGAAAATTTAGTGCGTAGTTCCTTGCAGTATTCTGCCTCTAGCTTGTCAGATATCAAATATTGCATTAGGTTTTCCACCAGCAGAGACATGGTGGGGGGGGGGGGGGTCTGCGGTTTCAGCCAATAAAGCAGGAGGCAGCACTTAGCAACCAGTATTGCAATATGTGCAAGGCTGGGAAGAGGCTGCGGAGGGACAGGGGATAATTCCCCAGAATCAGTGACATCAGGGGGTCATGTGTAGTGAAAGATCACTAGCTCATACGTCTTGGCCAGTCTAATGTGCCAATGCTGACTAACAAAGTCAATGAAGGCATCCCAATAGCTCTGCGAAGAGGGGCATTCCCAAATTCCATGCCACATGGATGTAGCCGGGGCGTGGCATTTGGGGCAGGACTGCCGTCTATCTGGGCAGTTTCGTGAAGGTGGGAGGTTAAAGCCATAGTATGCGTTGTGCACTATTTTATGATGAGTTTCCCTCCAGGTCTCACATATTACTTCCCTACGCACCCTTCGAAGGCCCTTGGTGATTTTGTCAGGGAGGTCCGGGTCGCCCAGTTTACGGCCCCATTTTACAAACGGAGATCCCCCATCCTTGCTCCAATCCCATTCCCTCAAAATACCATAGATATTCGAGAGGGTGAAAGCAGAACTGTGGCACCTCTTGAGCGCTTCAAAGCCATTGGGGGAGCACAACTGTACAAGGTTTCTTAGCTTAGACTTACAAAAGGAGAGAATTTGTAACGCTGGGAAAACATGGGCTGGGGGAAGAGCGAACCTGTCTCTCAGCTCAGATGGGGTTAGCCACCTTTTTTCTTCTAAGTGCATTAAGTGTTCCGCACTCGTAACACCCTTTTCCCTCCACAGATGAAACATGGGGTTGTCCCGGCATTGAGGAAAGTTGGGGAGTTCCCATAGGGGTAGTGCCTTTGACATTTGGTATGGTAATTTCAAGAGCTTGCATACATGCTTCCAGGTCGCAAATGTGTCTTTTAATAAAAGGGAGACCCTAATCTCTTGAGGGATCTGAGAAATTTTAGTGTGCAATAATGCCAGGGGATGCCATGGATGCAACAAATCCCTTTCCAAATCAAAATTTGAATATCTGCTAGATCCCCCCACCAGTCCAACACATGCCTGGTGAGAAACGCCAGATTGTAGAACCGGATGTTGGGGAGGTTCAGACCTCCCGCATTAACGGGGAGCATCATCTTGGTAAGAGCTATCCGGGGCCTCTTTCCCGCCCAGATGAAACGGGAAAAAGAGGAGTGAATCCTATTTATGTCTGTGTGGCGTAGTAGTAAGGGAAGGGTTTGGAGGGGGTATAGGAGTTTCGGAAAGCAAATCATCTTGATTGCGTGGCATCTACCTGACAGGGAGAGGGGAAGGCCCTGCCATCTATGGAGATCCCCTGTAATCTTTTTTATCAGAGGGGGAAAGTTCAAATTGTAAATGGAGCTGGAGGTCTTACCAATTTTTATGCCCAGGTAAGTAATGTGAGATTTTGTAGGAGAAATCACCAGGTTTAAGCCCTGCCAGACAGATTTCGGGAGGGGGGTACCCAGTTCCAGTAGCTCGCTCTTGGAGGCATTAACCCTGTATCCGGAGAATCTACCAAAATCTTCCAAGAGAGAGAAGATTCCCGGGAGATGACTAACCGGATCAGAAAGAAATAGAAGTAGATCGTCGGCAAAAAGAGCGAGTTTAACCTGACTCCGGCCTACTAAAATACCAGAGAAGAAGTCTGAATCCTCCAAGAAGCGAGCTAGGGGTTCCAAGGCAATATCAAACAAGAGGAGGGTTATGGGGCATCCCTGGTGGGTGCCCTTGTCGGGAAAAAAGCGTTGTGAGAGAAAACCTGGAGTGTGTACCTTTGCAGTCGGATTACTATAGATAGCGGACAGCAAGTTCTTAAATCTGCCTCCTATCCCCATGCGCTCAAGAACCATCCACAGCCACTCCCACCGGACATTGTCGAAAGCTTTCTCAGCATCTATTGCGACGATAACAGGATGACCGATGGGAGAGGAGGTGACCTTCACAATCTCCAGCACTGTCAACACTATACGATGGTTGCCCACTGCTGCACGGCCCTTGACAAACCCTTTCTGTGCTGGGCCAATGAGGGAGGGCAAGAATACAGCCAACCTGTCAGCCATGATCTTGGACAACAATTTCTGGTCCGTATCTATCAGGGAAATTGGCCGGTAAGAGGACGGTAGGAGGGGGTCTTTGCCCTTTTTGGGGATCACTTTAATGTAAGCATTTTTAGATTCGGGTCGAATAGCGCCCTCCTGGACTATTTGGTTGAAGTAATTGGTTAGTAGTGGGGATAGAGGCTCAATAAGAATTTTATAAATATCTCCAGAAAAGCCGTCAGGGCCTGGAGCTTTCCCCGAAGATAGATGGCAGATGGCTGATTGTACTTCTTGTGTAGTGATCTCAGCATTTAGATCTTCTAGCTGTTCAGTGGATAATCTAGGGAGAGGAATGGAGTTCAGAAAGTTTCTGCCATTTACAGAGTCCTCACCCTCTGGGCTCACTCCCTGGGAGTATAGCTGTTCATAGAACAACTTAAGTGAGTCGTTAATTTTATAGGGGTCTGAAGTGATCTGGCCTCCCGGGGTGCGAATCGACGGAATGTGTGATGGGGAGTAGCTGTCCTAAAGTAGCCTAGATAGTAGTTTCCCTGCTTTATTTCCGTGGCGGAATAGGGAGGATTTCAGGTGAGTTCTCTGGACATCTTCCCTCTTTCCCAGCCAGAGTTCAAAGACCCTCTTGGCCTGTTCCCAGCCCCTCCTGGCCTTCTCCGAGCAATCCAAGAGGAACGTAGCGTAAGATCGTTTCACCTGTTCAGAGGCTTTCTTATGTTCCTCATTCAGCTTACGTCTGTAATTGGAAGTGTGAGCTATAATAAGACCCCTCAAAACAGATTTGGCCGTAGCCCAATATAATGAGACGTCGTCTGAATGTTGCGCGTTGGCCTCTAAAATTCCAGCCACCAACCTCGCAAAAGGTCCGCAAACTTCTCGGTCTTGGCCATGTAGGAGGGGAACCGCCAGATGTAGTCAGATCCTTTTGGAAAAACATCCGCTATCTCGGTCACCACAGGGGAATGATCTGAGATTACTAGATCTAGAATCTCCGAGGCCACCAATCTTCTCTGAAGCTCGGGGGAGACCAGGACATAGTCCAGTCGCAAAGATGAATTTTGTGAGAGAGAGAAGAAAGAAAATTCCCTACTGTTGGGGTGGAGATCTCTCCAGCCATCTCTCAACCCTGAGGTATTTAAAAAGTGCTGTAGGGTCCCCCCCGTAGGCCTCCTAGGTGGAGCAGTTAAGGAAGCCAAGCCCGGGTCTCATCTTCTATCAAGAATTTCGTCTAGCACTATGTTCAAATCTCCTCCCAGGACCGCAAATGCTGCAGAGTCCCTTTGAACCTTAGCTGCCAGGTTCGAAAAAAATGGTTTGCTGTGGGTATTAGGGCCGTATACATTAAACAAACTGACCTGGTCGCCATTGTGGCAGATCTTCAAGTGGGACCAACGACCTGCTTGGTCCGAATAATGTGAGACCAATTGATAGGGAAATTTTTTGTGCACTAAGGTAAGGACTCCTGCTTTTCTATCTACCGATGAAGAACCAAAAACTTGTCCGACCCACAATCTACGCATCCTGAAATAATTTTCATGAAACAGGTGAGTCTCCTGAAGAAGAACAATGTCTGGGCGGGCTTTTTTCAGGTGTCGCAAGACCCTGACGCGTTTATTCAGGGAACGGAGTCCTTTCACGTTCCAAGTGACGATTCTCATGGCCAAAAAGGGTGAGAGGGGGAAGGGGGTGGAGAGCACTTGTTGGCGGACAGGAAGCGCGCTTTAGGGATAGTTACGCTTTGGGGGACTAGACTCAGACCCAAGTAACTTTAGAAATAAAACTATAGAATAATAGCAAGCTATATAGTCTAAATAAAAATGACAATGAAAATTTTTCTGAGATAAAATACAATTAAACACGCAGAGAGCCAGGAACCAGGTCACTCAGACTCTCTTCTTGCGTGAAGGGACTTCACTTTTTTCTGCCACAGGGAGGACAGCGGTGTAACTTCAAATATTGATCAATTTCCGCAATTCCCTCTGCCAGCAAGAAGATAGTGAATGTCGTAACCCTCTCCATTTGACAAATATTTACCCATGGCAAAATAAGACATGAAAAACATGGAAAACCGGAGCCATAACCCGCATCTCAACAGTTAGAAGCATAACATCCGAACGAATTACAGCAAAGGGCATACGCATCTGTACATATGCAATATAACCAAGTTAAATAGCAAGGAAATTGAGCAATAGGAGGGAATGTAGGAGAAGAGGGGGGGCGGATGTTGGACCGCCAGTAGCAGCCATGTCAGAGTTACTCACGGCCCCCAACACGACAGGGGGTTCTCAGGAAGCCGACGGGCGCTTGAAGATCTCCGGTCCCAGGGAGGGGAGAGCCGTGGGGGAGACGATGATGATCCGTTGCCTACAGTCGAAGGTGATCTCGAGGGTGAGGGTGCGAAGTCCTCCAAGAAGCGAAGATCCTCTTCTGCGTCTCTCAGGGATGTGAAGTATTTCGGAGGGGCATCAGGAAGAATTACTTTCAAAGTGGCCGGATACAGAAGTTGGAAACGGATCCTCTTAGAGAACAGAAAGGAGCAGGTCTTGCTAAAGGCTCACCTCCTCCTGGAGACCTCCAATGAAAAGTCCTCAAATATCTGGATCTTTTGCCCCTCCAGGAGCGGGGGGGACTTCTGTTTGCGATATGCTTTGAGAATATCTTGCTTGTCGTTAAAGTCCAAATATTTGATGATGATGGTGCGCGGCTTTCTTTGCAGTCGGTCATCTCTACCTTTGTCCGGGAGGGGTTCAGGGCCAATGCGGTGCGCTCTCTCGATATAGTGTGGTTGTAAGAAATATGGAAAAATCTAGTAAAACTTTTAGTTTATTCATTTAAATGCCTGATTATTCTGGGATTAGGAGTCCAGTGGCCGGTCTTGCTGAGTGACTGACAGCTATCTCTGTGCATCGTCATAGAAAGAAGACTGAGAATGTCCACTAGGCTCCTAAAAAAGAGTGAGCATAGTTTTTAATTAACAAATTACAAGTTAAAATATTATTTTTTTTTCTGAAAGAACAGTGTTTCTTAAAGGCTTGTGAACCCTTTACAATTTTCTATATTCCTGCATACATTTTACCTAAAACTATCAGATTTTCATACAAGTCCTAAAAGTAGCTAAAGAGACCCAAATCAAACAAATGTGTAAAAAATATTAGACTTGTCAATTATTCATTAAGTGGCAAATGCGTGTGAAACTTGAGAACTAGCAAATAATTTGAAGGTGAAATTAGAATCAGGTATTTTCAATCAATGAATAACAATGTTTAGAGTGTTAGAAGATGACCTGTTTTATTTAGGCTAGGTGGAGAAGAACTAGAATGAATTGGACCCCGTGCCCAGTTCAGGAATAAACCTCTTATCAGAAATGAGGGTATTGTATAAAATAAAGATCATTCTTTATTCCAATTCAATGGCCGAAAAGAACATTAATCTTATCCACCTAACAAAACAATGTATTGACGCGTTTCACGCCACACTGGTGCTTCACTCAGAATTAGTGTTACAAGCATGTATTGGAATAAAAAATAATCCTTATTTTAAACAATACCCTCGTTTATGATAAGAGGTTTATTCGTGAACCGGGCGCCGGGTCCAATTCTTTCCAGTTCTTCTCCACTGTTCCAGCCCGCTGCCGCATTCGGCTTCGGCTGCCGTTCTGAGGATTGGTGAAAGCCAACCACGCGCATGTGAGTGTTGTGCCTCTACAATAGTTGCACACTAGATGAGCAATCTATTTTATTTCATTGCCTACTGTATTTACTGTGCATACTTCACCACAGAGCGCCCCCTCCGTTTTTTCTTTTATATTCTACTTATTTAGGCTAGGTACACATGTTGATTTACTGTATGCGTTTTTTTGAAAGGCAGTTTTTTTCTATTTATTGCATTTTTGATGCAGTTAAAAATGCAAAAAAAATGCAATGTATGAACGCGGCATTACAGCACAGGGAGCTATCAAAGTTTGATTTTTACAACACATGCGTGAAAGTGTATCATGGCATGATTAGAAGAAGATTTTCAGGACCTCAGAAGAAGAGTTGTTGATACTCATCAGGTGATATCAATGCGAGTTCACCATCAGGAGACACTGAGCAACAATGATGTGTATGGCAAGATAACAAGGAAAAAGCTACTGTTCTTAAAAAAAAAAAAAAAAAAAAAAACATTTCTGCCCACCTGTATTTTGATAAAGATAACCCAGATAAGTGAATCCGGACACGATTTTGTGGACACCGAAATAGAACTTTTGCAGTCAAATGAGAAGCATTTAGCTTGGAGATGCATTTCAATATATAAATCTCATACCATCTGTGATACACAGTGAGGGTGGTATAGTGGTTTTGGCCTGTCTTACTAAATCTGCGCCATGATGGCTTGCCATCTTTGATGGAACAATTAATTCTGAATTATATCAGCAAATTCTAAGTGAAAAGTCAGGACTTTTGCCATTCACCCATATATAATATTGGATCATTTTCCTCAATAAATAAATGTCCAGGTCTAGTACTTTTAACTCATGCATTGAATTTGGTTCTCTTTATCTACCTCTAGGGCATGTGTGAAAAACTGATGTAAGTTTATGTCAAGTTTATCCACAAATATTTAAAGATCTAAAGGCTTCATAAAATTTTAAAGGGGCTTCACCGCAAAAACCTAGGCTTCACAGGCTGCTTGCAACTAGCTGTAAGCCTACTGTGCATGAAAATGAGGAGGGCGGCGCTTGCTGCCGTCCTACCCAACCACTTCTATGGGAGTTCCAAGTATAGCTGAGCATACACAGCTAAATTTGGGAGCTCCCATAGAAGTGAATGGAGAGAACAGCCACAAGTACCCTCCTCAGTCTCATGCACTGCACATGACCTGTGCAGTGGATATTCTTTTGTGGTAAAATCCCTTTAAGCACCACTTTGGGCGACATGTATGATTTTTGGCGCCCAGGCGCCATTTTTTTTTGCACGCATTTTTAGCGTAGAATGCGTCTGAATCTATGGACCCGTTCTCCTGCGGGTCATAGATTCAGTAATGCGCCTGGATTTGCCGTACTGAAACTATAAACGTGTAGCTTCATACGGTTGTAGTGCGACACACCTCCAGAACGCCCCCCGATCTTAGGCCCGTTACAAAGTGCTGCGGGCTCTCTGTAATGGGCCTGATATTGGAGTGCCTGGTTACAAATATAGCAAATGGGGCTGCACTAGTTTTCAGGTTGCAAAGACACCAGACTTCTGGCGCAGCCCCGTTCCCTTTAATGCACAGGTTTCAAACTCAAGGTCCGAGGGCCGAATCTGGCCCACCACGCTTTTTTATGTGGCTCCCGAGAGCTTAGACACAGAAGTTGTGTAGCTCACAAATGGTGGCATAGCTCTGACAGTCCTACCAAGGCACCTACCCACCCTTCAATGGCCCTTTGGGAACCACCACAATGCTATTGTGGGCCACGGTGAAAATGATTTTTAATGGATATGTGACTGGTTGTTGGCATAGTCCAAAGAGACCTGCTCTTATTATATATTACTATATAAATATATTGTGGCAAAGTGAATACAGGTAGTTGCCTGTTTCTGCCACTAGGAGAGTGGTATATACAACATGCCACCAAGGATACCTGGCCTTGGTGGGATAAGAGCCAGCTGTATGTATTGTCAGCCACTCTAAGTGGTTGGCACTGTATAGAATTAGTTTGGCTTTTCAGCCGTTTCTGGGTTGGCTCTTATTAGAGTAGACAATGCGTTGGGTGGGCGTCTACTCCCCATGGTCCAGACCAGGTCTTGGACACAGCTCTGGAGGCCAATAAAAGCCTGGTACTTCGGGTTATCGGGGAGCGTGGTTGTTGCCAGAATCTGGAGCAGCAGTGGAGCTGAAGCGAGGCTCTGGCCCCCAAGAGCCTGAGAGAAGCCTGTCCAGTACATTGCACTGTGGCTGTGGTGCTTGACGATAGGCCTTGACCACTAATAGAGAGGGTCTCTATTTTATGTCTAGTAAGTGGCCTGAGGGTTTTGTTTGTTCTGCTGTTTTGGATGCTGTGCTGTACACCTGTGCTGCAATAAAACAGGCTGAAGCCAGTTTGAAGAAGAAGCCGTTGTCAGAGTGCCTTATGTTGGAGTGCCATCCGTTTGACCCAAGCGGCGATCCCAAGCTAAAGCACCCCCAGGACGGACCCGGAGGGCGTCCAGACGTGAGAGGAACGTCACAATATTAATTATCAAACTTTATTTTAAAAAAATGTATCCAAGCCTGATCCGTTCTCAATAAACTTGCACATGGTAAATTGAAAGGTAACACAGGACCGAAGAGATGTAAATCAGGCTTTTTCCATTGTCTACATTCTTTGTAGTCTACAGTATGAAATGATGAGCTAAGCTGTCACCATAGTACACATATTTTGTAACAATATTAAACTGCTTTGTATATATTTGACTTTTAAAGCAGCTTTGATTGATGTAAATCCTCAATCCATTCAGAGCAGGTAATGAAGTCATCTGGCATCGTGGTACCTCTGTTATCAATCACACACTCAGTGATCTGCTTTTTGTCTCCCAAAGGAGCATCTTTTCTAGGGAAGACATCAGGATCTCATCTAGTTGAGCAAAGATCAGCAATTTTTCCAATAACCCTGAATTACCTGAGATCATATGAGTATTTGTTTGAGAAAATGCACATTTCAAACAGCACATTTTAAATATTGTCTTTAAGTTGTTAAATTGGATATTCAGAGGCAATATTTGAGCAGCCCATTCTCATTAAAGACATTAATAAAATACAGCTCTTTATACTATCAGGGCGCATCCCCACGGCAGTGGACAAATACCGGCCGGTTTTGCGGCCGTCCCCACGGCCGCGGGGGAAGTGGATTTTCTCCGTGATGAGCGGAGAAGAGCCCTCCCCCCTTCCATTGAATTGTTCATATTCCGTCCGGAAACCGGATGGAAGAATGAACATGTTCAATGTTTTGCCGCCGGACCGCCAGCGGCAAAACCGTCAGGCGGAAAACCCGTGCAGTGGGGACTGCTGCACAGGTTTTCCATAGAGCACAATTGTGCTAATTTTCGGCCGGTTTTTCAGGCGGTCTGAAAAACCGCAAACCGGCTGAAAAACCGGCCGAAAACCTGTGCCGTGGGGACATGCCCTTACTTATAGAGACCCGCTTACAATAAACATAAGTAAGTAAGCAATCTAAAGAGTTGGAACAGTCAAGGTAGTAGAAGTAATGTGTATTTCATTGATCCTATGTTGGTTTTATGCAGAATTTGCTTCTTTTCTCCATACTTTCTTTTTTACCCGTTTATTTTGCCTCCTACCACATACACAATTAGTAATGCACAGAGACAGAGGATGAATGACTTCCAGGTAGAAGGGACATACATACAGTGTGAAGTCCATGGGTATACAGGATCAATAATTGAATTAATTTAATATAGTTGATGTGACTGAAGAGCAAGGCCATCCTATCCATGGGCACACTAAGCAGTTGCCAGGGGCTCTATGTGGTCAGATGTACAGTTGAAACCAAAAGTTTACATATACTATATAAAAAGACACATATGCATGTTTTTCTCACTACTGTATCTGACATGAAATCAGAATAAACCTTCCCCGTTTTAGTTCAATTAGAATTACCAAAATTATTTATATTTGCCAAATAATGAGAGAGAGAGAATTTTGAAGGCATTTTAATCACTTTCTGCAAAGTCAAAAGTTTACATACACTAGGATTACTATGCGTTTAACCCCTTAAGGACCCAGCCAGTTTTGGCCTTCCTGACATAGCCCTATTTTTGAAATCTTGCATGTGTCACTTTATGTGAGAATAACTTTTTGACACTTTTACCTATCCATGTTATTCAGAGACAGTTTTCTCGTGACACATTGTGCTTTAAGTTAGTAAGAAATTTTGATCCATACAATCCTTGTTTGTTTGTGAAAAATATCAAAATTTAATTAAAATTTGGAAAAATTTGTCATTTTGAAAGTTCAAAAATGTCTCCATGTAAGACAGATTATTATACCACACAAAAAAAGTTTATTACTAACATTTACCATATGTCTACTATAGGTTGGCATCATTTTTTTAAATGTTTTTTTTTAACAACATTAGAGGGCTTAGAAACTTAGCATTAATTTCTCACATTTTCAAGAAAATTTGCAATATAAATTTTTTTAGGGACCAGTCCAGTTCTGACGTGGCTTTGAGGAGTCTGTATGTTCGATACCCCGTCTAAGAAACTAGACCCCTTAAAGTATTTACAACAGTGTTTAGGAAGGTTGATAACCCTATAGGTATTTCACAGAAATTAAAGTGGAAGTGACATTTCAAAATTTCACTATTTTTGCCGATTTTCAATAGTTCTCTACTATTCACTGGAATACGGTAAATGTGACTAGGTAAATGCAATGTAATATCAATTTCCCCAGGTCTTCCGTTTTTAGAGATATCCAATATGTGGCCCTAGTGCGCTATTTGGGTCAACCACAAGCACCAGAATAGGAGGAGCACCTACTGGACTCTGGGGTCTCATTTTCATTACAATTTTATTTAGGCGCCATTTCAGATTTGAGGACACCCTAAGGTGCTAAAACTTAATAAACACCCCTAAAAAAGACCCCATATTGAAAACTACACCCCTTAAGGAATATATCCAGGGTTTAGTGAGTATATTGACCCCACAGGGGATTCACACATTTTTTTAGCAGTAGGTTGTGAAAATGAACAATTTATTTTTTTCCATCTATCTGCAATTTTAGCTTAAAATGTTTCATATTTACAAGTAATCCTGGAAAAAAGAACCCCAAAATCTGGTTAAGCAATTTCCTCCAAGTTCGGCAATACTCTACATGTGGGTGTGAACTGGTGTTTGGGCGCATGGCAGGGCGAACAAGGGAGGGAGCGATATTTGGCTTTTGGAACGCAGATTTTGGTGGGGCCATGTCACATCTGCAAAGCCCCCAAAGTAGCAGAACAGATGAAACCTTCCAGAAGTCGCCCCATTTTGGATTCAACACCCCTCAGGGATCACATCTAGTGGTGTATTGTGCATTTTGGATGCACAGGTGTTCCATAGTTTTTTTAGCATTGGGCCATGAAAATGCAGTTTGCAGTTCGGTCATTGTTTTTTGGGTTTCAATTTTACAGCATGCGCCGTGCAGTGTAAATGACAGGATAACTTTACTATGGAGGTCGGTACAGTTACAATGATATAGATTTTATATAGTTTTTTCTGTTTTATTACTGTTACACAATAGAAATATGTCTATAAAACATTGCGTTTTTAAGTTGTCCTATTCTGACAGCCATACTTTTTTATTTGCTGTGTGCAGAGCTGATTATGGGCTTGTTTTTTGCGGGATGAGTTGATATTTTTATTGGTAACATCATGGGGTGCATATGATGCTATGTTACCCAATTTGTATATTTTTTATGTTTTACTGCTTTTATACAATAAAAAACACTTTTTTTCAACCAGGAAAATACGTTTTTGCATCGCCATAGTCTGAGAGCCATAACTTTTCAATTTTTCTGTGTTTGGAGCTGCATAGGGACTTTTTTTTGTGGGATGAGTTGATGTTTTTATTGGTATCATTTTTGGGGGAAAAGGCTTTTTGATCGCTTTTAAATCCATTTTTTGGAAGGCAATGTGAAGATAATAATGCAATCCTAGTAGTATTTTTTATTTTTATTTTTAACAGCGCTCACCGTGCAGTTACTGTGATAAGTTAGCTTTACTCTTTGGGTCGATACGATTACGGCGATATCCTGTTTATATAGTTTTTTCATGTTGAAGGACTTTAAAAAAAAAAAAAAAAAAAGGGGGTTTTTAGTGTGTAAAACAATGTTTATGCATCGCTGTCTTCTGAGAGCCATACATTTTTTATTTTTCCGTTTACAGAGCTTTTTTTTTGCAGGATGAACTGACGTTTTAATTGTTGCAACTTTGGTGTTTATAGGAGTTTTTGATAGCTTTTTATTCCATTTTATGTGCTGCGGGACGAACAAAAATCTCAATAATGTGAATATATTTTTTATTTTACGGCGTTCAGCGTACGGGTTAATTCGCATGACAGATTTATAGGGCAAGTCGTAACGCATGCAGCGATACCAAATACGTGTACTTTATTTATTCTTGATCTTTGTGGGGGCAACTGGCGTTTGTAAAGGGGAAAAAGGGTGGTGTACGTGTTTTTATTTTATTTTTCGTGTTTGTTTTACTTGTTTTTCACTCTTTTTACTTTTTCACATTTTTTTTTTACTTTTCGCCATAGGGGATTTGAATGAGTGATCTTTAGATCTCTCATTCAATAGGAATCACTTCACAGTTTGTTGCTGTGTACTGGTTCCTATGGCAACTGTCAGTCACGATGCCCGGCCATGCCCTGTGGGCATGGCCCGGCATCGTGACGTCACAGACAACCCGGAAGGCATTCTATGCTTTCCGTGCTGTCTGTCAGAAGGCAGGAGCTGCACGGATCCCGCGATCCGTGCAGTTGCTGCCGCTGACAGAAACGTAGGAGGAGATCGCTCCTCCTGCGTCTCCCTTAATTATTGCGACCTATTGGTCATGATAATTAAGTGGTTAACCGCACCCCCACTAGAGTGATCTCCGGTCGAAGCCGACGCTGCGGGATGTCAGCTGTAATATACAGCTGACATACCGCGCTGATCGCGCGAACTTTGCTTTAGAGTTTGTGCGATCCACAGGATGTATCCATACGTCCAGGTGCGTGAACCCCCAAACGACCTGGACGTATGCATACGTCCAAGGTCGTTAAGGGGTTAAACAATTTGGGATAGCCAATATGATGTAAAGTCTTTGGAAGCTTCTGATAGGTTTATTGGTAACATCTGTGTTAGTTAGAGACACATCTGTGGATGTATTTTAATTCACATCAGAGACATAGTGCTTCTGTGTGTAACATCATGGGAAAGTATTAAGAAATCATCCAAGATATCAGGAAGAGAATTGTGGACTTGCACAAGTCTGGATCATCCCTGGGTGCAATTTCCAGATAACTAAAGGTGCCTCGTTCATCTGTACAAAACTTATATACAAGTTCAAACAAGATGGGAATGTCCAACCATCATCCGCTCAGTAAGGAGACAGGTTCTGTGTCTCAGAGATGAACGGTCTGACATGTGCATAGCAACCCAAGAATAAAAGCAAAAGACCATGTGAAGATGCTGGTGGAAACTGGTAAGACTGTGTCATTATCCACAGTGAAATGAGTACTGTATCAACATGGGCTGAGAGGCCACTCTGCCAGGAAGAAGCCATTACTCCAAAAGAAACATATAAGAGCCAGAATAATGTTTGGAAATGCACAAAAGAACAAAGACCTACATTTTTGGAAACATGTCCTGTGGTCTGACAAAACTAAAATTGAACTGTTTGGCCATAATGACCATCATTACGTTTGGAGGAAAAAGGGAGATGCTTGGAAGCCTAAGAACACCATCCCAACTGTGAAGGACGGGGGGGTAGAGCATTATGTTGTTTTGCTGCAGGAGGGACTAGTGCACTTCACAAAATAGATGTCATCATGAGGAAAGAAGAGTATGTGGCAATACTGAAGCAACATCTCAAGACAACAGCCAGGAAATTAAAGCTTGGGTGTAACGGATCTTCCAAATGGACAATGAACCAAAGCATACTGCCAGATTGGTTACTAAGTGGCTTAAGGATAACCAAGTCAATGTTTTGGAGCGGCCATCACAAAGCCCTGATCTCAATCCTATTAAATTTATGGGCAAAGCTGAAAAGGGAGGTGCGAGCAAGACAACCTACAAACATGGCTCAGTTACACCAGTTCTGTCAGGAGGAAAGGCCCAAAATTCCTACCAATATTGTGAGAAGCTTGTGGAAGGATATCCAAAACGTTTGACCCAAGTCATACAGTTTAAGGGCAATGCTACCAAATACTAATGATGTGTATGTAAACTTTTGACTTTGCAGAAAGTAATAAAAATGCCTTAAAAATTTTCACTCTCTCCTTATTCTGACATTTGGCAAATATAAATAATTTTGGTTCCTAATTGACCTAAAACGGGTAAGGTTTATTCTGATTTCATGTCAGATAGTGAGAAAAACATGCATATGTGTCATTTTATATAGTGCATGTCTGGTTTCAACTGTATGTCCCAGGAATTCAGGGCACATGCCCTGAATTCCTCGGTTGGCGCTACTTATTTAACTGTTTTCGTGTTCTTCAGGCTACCTACAAGACATTAGCAATGCATTGAGATGTAGGCGGAATGATGATGTCACTATACTACGTTTGCACCAGACCACATCCAAAAGCCTTGTAAACACCAAATTTCTCTAAGCCTGCAGCCTACAAGATGTCATAGAAACATCCTGACGCAGGAGGCATGATGACATCACAGCATCAGGTCACCTGCTCTTCTCCTCATCTAGGGGATTCTGATGCTAACGGGGGGAACGGGGAGTTTTATTTTTTCTGTTTCAATTAAAGGGTCCACTATAAAAGATGGAGAACTACCTACCTAGGGCCCTGCATATCTGCTTACCCACTTAGAGCCCAGCCGCTTGCCTACCTGTGGTTTGGTCAGTAAGGCTAAGTCTACATTTTCATCAGAGGTCCTGTTTAGAGCCTCCGTTGTAGTGTTGCAATTGGGCCTATTTTGCTACGGACTCTATTGACTGCAATGGGATCTGACGTTTTTTTTGCTGTGGTGTCCATAGTTTTTCCATTATCCCTGGCGGAACTTGCGGCTGAGGTTCTGAACGGATCCAAGTGTGGTGATATTAAAATTTGTACTTTATATAGAGATATTGGCGACATGTATGAACGGGGCTGCGCCAGATATCTGGCATCTTTACAGCCCGTATCAGGCACAGCCCCGCTCATACATTTTAAAATCTCCCGCATGCCCCCCGAGATCGGGCGCATTACAAATTGCCACAGGCGCACTAGAACCGTAGCACAGCTTCATATTTGTAGCTTCGCTACGGCATTTCTGAGCGCATTACAGTTAGAACAGGTATACAACTTTCAAAGTGGTATATCTGACCCCAAACTGTTGCCCGAGCGCTAGAATGCACATGATTTATGACCCGCTATAGAGCTGGTTCATAAATCAGGCGCATTCTACACTGATGTTAGGCGCATAAAATTTGGCGTGCTAACGCCAAATTTCATACATGTCGCCCATTATGTGGTAACTGTAAGATGATTATTCAGAGGTATCATACATAGAAAATTGTCTTATGGCTATTTGTATGTATTTATTTAAATAAAATATATTATCTTATAGAAATGCATTTAGGCTATGTCTCCACAGCACCGGTTTACAGTCCGATTTTTAAGTGCATTCCATATTTAGAGTCCGCAAAAATCTGACTGTAACCAGTGCCCATAGACCGCAATAGAAAATCCGTGCTGTGTAGACTACAGCTCGGATTTTCTATTGCCAGAATTCTAACCTGCCGGAATATAGGTGATGTTCTATCTTTTGGCGAATTATATTACACTTCTATGTATTGGGCAAGATGAGATCCATAAACCGACTGCAGTTTTTGGCGCAAACCAATGCAAAAAACCGCAATACAGCGATGTTAAGTTGCCGTTGAATTTCCGGTGGCACTTTAACATTACCGTGTAGACATGGTCTTACATAGACCCAAGCAACACCACTGTTAGAAGTGATTAGAAGTAGGGATGAGTGATATTATCGCCAAAAGTTGAAATCGGCACGGTTTTTAGGCTTATCGGAAATTTCCGATTACGCGATAGTTTAGGTGACAATTTTACAGATAATCTATTACTATCACCCCATTTTCAGCGTTTCCTGTCATTTTTGCCAGACCAATCATCAGCTCCGAGGATAGAGGGGGTGTGAGGATGTACAACGTCACCATTTTGCGGTGTATGGATCTCATTGGCTGCAAAATTCACGTGACCTAGTTGTATCTATGCAACTGCATTTCCTGTTTGAGCTCATACTTTGTCTATCACACCTCACAGCAGGATGTGTCTCTACGTTTAAACCAATAGCTGTTCTAAAAGCTCTGATAGATAGTCTCTTCTAATACAAGAAACCATCCATCTACCTACAGCTTAGAATAGAGATAGATTAGAGAATTTCACTTCTTATTTAGTTAGAGAAAGTTTTAAGGATATTTACTGGTGTGTGCAGCTGCGGGGGGAAGGTGGGTGGTGGCAGGAGGAAAGGCATTTGAAAGGAAGATATTTTGCAGCTCAGTGTGTTCTGTGATCAATTGAAAAATAATTGTTTTTTACCACTTTTTTGGCCAGCAGACCTATGATATGAGTTGAAATTGTCCCTGTGTTTTCAGTTCTATTGCAATCACTGCATGTCAGTGTTCAAAAAAACTGGCATAACTTATCCCTATAACTTTTAAATAGTTTTATTGAAGTCCGTGCGTCTGTTTGGCGCAAAGAGTTCAGTTGTACGCATATTGTGTTATACATATCTGATAGTAAATTACGCCTGTAGTCAGTGGTGCGAAGGCTGCCATATTAATCCATATTAGTTCAACTAAAATGGTGGTTGAAAGACTCCTTTTTCCGGCACTTTTTAATCTGTGGGTCAGACAGGTTTTAGGGTCATGCTGCGTTCCAGGACAGGGATAGTCAATGTCCAGCTCAAGTAAAATGATGGTTCAAATAATACTGCCTTCTGGCACTTTTTAATTTGTGGGTCATGCAGGTTTAAGGGTCAGGCTGTGGTACAAGACAGGGATAGTGAATGGTCTGTGACTTTTTTCTGTGACTTTTATAACCTAATTATCTTGCCTAAGATGTAGCATGTATCCAGTTTCCTGTTGTAGATGTTAATTCCAGCTTCTCCATCACTGTTTGGGTGTACGAATGTAGCGGTTGTTCCTCTCCCATAGACTTTAATGGTCATCGGCGATAATCTATTATCGACTATCGGAAATCGTCTTGATAATTGACGATATCTACTATCGACTCGATAACGATAGTTGACAAAATCGCTCATCACTAATTAGAAGCAGAACTTCATGTGGTGTCATATTTGGGGCATTGTTAGAGGCATGGCCTGGTGTGAGGTCATGTATTTGGGCAGGGCCCGCTGCTGTGCCCATAATACTGTTAAGACTGCCCTGTTGAAGAAGGACCTGAAGCAGCCCCAAAATGCATTATCCAAGAGCATATACAGTGAAGGAAATAATTATTTGATCCCTTGCTGATTGTGTAAGTTTGCTCACTGACAAAGACATGAACAGTCTAATTTTAAGGGTAGGTTATTTTTAACATTTAGAGATAGATCAAAAATAAAATCCAGAAAATCACATTGTACAAATTATATAAATTTATTTGCATTTTGCAGAGAGAAATAAGCATTTAATCCCCTACCAACCATTAAAAGTTCTGGCTCCTACAGACCAGTTTGACGCTCCTAATCATCTCGTTACCTGCATTAAAGACAGCTATCTTAAATAGTCACCTTTAGAAAAGACTCCTGTCCACAGACTCAATCAGTCAGACTCTAACCTCTACAACATGGGCAAGACCAAAGAGCTTTCTAACAATGTCAGGGACAAGATCATAGACCTGCACAAAGCTGGAATGGGCTACAAAACCAATAGTAAGACGCTGGGTGAGAAGGAGACAACTGTTGGTATAATAATAAGAAAATGGTATGAGGAGGGGAACATCTCTCCTTATGGAGAGCACCAGTTAAGGTGTGTAGTGTTTTGTTTTGCCTTTTAGCCCACTACTCAGCATCTGCATATCACAAGGCATTATGGGAAAGGAGCTGGAAAGCTCACTGCGCCCTCTATAGGTTGTAACAAATCCTCAATTTACTTCTGATTCACTGAATCTTTGAGAAGCAAAAAGGAATAATTGTCAAGCCAATGTTGCTCATCTACATACGCCGGTTCGGGGTTTTGCACCTCATCAGTGTAGAGCAGAGCGATATTGGCTTGACTGGTGGGAGGCAATGAGTGGGGTATGAGGAGGGGAACAATCTCTCCTTATGGAGAGCACGAGTTAAGGTGTGTAGTGTTTTGTTTTGCCTTTTAGCCCACTACTCAGCATCTGCATATCACAAGGCATTATGGGAAAGGAGCTGGAAAGCTCACTGCGCCCTCTATAGGTTGTAACAAATCCTCTAATTTACTTCTGATTCACTGAATCTTTGAGAAGCAAAAAGGAATAATTGTCAAGCCAATGTTGCTCATCTACATACGCGTTTCGGGGTTTTGCCCCTCATCAGTGTAGAGCAGAGCGATATTGGCTTGACTGGTGGGAGGCAATGAGTGGGTATGAGGAGGGGAAAAATCTCTCCTTATGGAAAAGCACCAGTTAAGGTGTGTAGTGTTTTGTTTTGCCTTTTAGCCCACTAACTCAGAATCTGCATATCACAAGGCATTATGGGAAAGGAGCTGGAAAGCTCACTGCGCCCTCTATAGGTTGTAACAAATCCTCAATTTACTTCTGATTCACTGAATCTTTGAGAAGCAAAAAGGAATAATTGTCAAGCCAATATTGCTCATCTACATACGCGTTTCGGGGTTTTGCCCCTCATCAGTGTAGAGCAGAGCGATATTGGCTTGACTGGTGGGAGGCATGAGTGGGTATGAGGAGGGGAACATCTCACCTTATGGAGAGCACCAGTTAAGGTGTGTAGTGTTTTGTTTTGCCTTTTAGCCCACTACGCAGCATCTGCATATCACAAGGTATTATGGGAAAGGAGCTGGAAAGCTCACTGCGCCCTCTATAGGTTGTAACAAATCCTCAATTTACTTCTGATTCACTGAATCCTTGAGAAGCAAAAAGGAATAATTGTCAAGCCAATATTGCTCATCTACATACGCGTTTCGGGGTTTTGCCCCTCATCAGTGTAGAGCAGAGCGGTATTGGCTTGACTGGTGGGAGTCAATGAGTGGGTATGAGGAGGGGAACATCTCTCCTTATGGAGAGCACCAGTTAAGGCGTGTAGTGTTTTGTTTTGCCTTTTAGCCCACTACTCAGCATCTGCATATCACAAGGCATTATGGGAAAGGAGCTGGAAAGCTCACTGCACCCTCTATAGGTTGTAACAAATCCTCAATTTACTTCTGATTCACTGAATCTTTGAGAAGCAAAAAGGAATAATTGTCAAGCCAATATTGCTCATCTACATACGCGTTTTCGGGGTTTTGCCCTCATCAGTGTAGAGCAGAGCAATATTGGCTTGACTGGTGGGAGGCAATGAGTGGGTATGAGGAGGGGAACATCTCTCCTTATGGAGAGCACCAGTTAAGGTGTGTAGTGTTTTGTTTTGCCTTTTAGCCCACTACTCAGCATCTGCATATCACAAGGCATTATGGAAAGGAGCTGGAAAGCTCACTGCGCCCTCTATAGGTTGTAACAAATCCTCAATTTACTTCTGATTCACTGAATCTTTGAGAAGCAAAAAGTAATAATTGTCAAGCCAATATTGCTCATCTTTCATACGCGTTTCGGGTTTTGCCCTCATCAGTGTAGAGCAGAGCGATATTGGCTTGACTGGTGGGAGGCAATGAGTGGGTATGAGGGGCAAAACCCCGAAACGCGTATGTAGATGAGCAATATTGGCTTGACAATTATTCCTTTTTGCTTCTCAAAGATTCAGTGAATCAGAAGTAAATTGAGGGGATTTGTTTACAACCTATAGAGGGCGCAGTGAGCTTTCCAGCTCCTTTCCCATAATGCCTTGTGATATGAAGATTCTGTGTAGTGTGCTAAAATGCAAAAAAAAACTCTACACACCTTAACTGGTGCTCTCCATAAGGAGAGATGTTCCCGTCCTCATACCCACTCATTGCCTCCCACCAGTCAAGCCAATATCGCTCTGCTCTACACTGATGGGGGCAAACCCCGAAACGCGTATGTAATGAGCAATATTGGCTTGACAATTTTTTCCCTTTTGCTTCTCAAAGATTCAGTGAATCAGAAGTAAATTGAGGATTTGTTACAACCTATAGAGGGCGCAGTGAGCTTTCCAGCTCCTTTCCCATAATGCCTTGTGATATGCAGATGCTGAGTAGTGGGCTAAAAGGCAAAACAAAACACTACACACCTTAACTGGTGCTCTCCATAAGGAGAGATGTTCCCCTCCTCATACCCACTCATTGCCTCCCACCAGTCAAGCAATATCGCTCTGCTCTACACTGATGAGGGGCAAAACCCCGAAACGCGTATGTAGATGAGCAATATTGGCTTGACAATTATTCCTTTTTGCTTCTCAAAGATTCAGTGAATCAGAAGTAAATTGAGGATTTGTTACAACCTATAGAGGGCGTAGTGAGCTTTCCAGCTCCTTTCCCATAATGCCTTGTGATATGATAAGAAAATGGTAGAAATACAAAATGACTGTCAATCGACATCGATCTGGGGCACCATGCAAAATCTCACCTCGTGGGGTATCCTTAATCATGAGGAAGGTGAGAGATCAGACTAGAACTACAGGGGGGAACTTGTTAATGATCTCAAGGCAGCTGGGACCACAGTCACCAAGAAAACCATTGGTAACACATTACGCCGTAATAGTTTAAAATCCTGCAGTGCCCGCAAGGTCCCCCTGCTCATGAAGGCACATGTGCAGGCCTGTCTGAAGTTTGCCAATGAATACCTGGATGATTCTTTGAGTGATTAGGAGAAGGTGCTGTGGTCAGATGAGACAAAAATTTAGCTCTTTGGCATTAACTCAACTTGACCATGTTTGGAGAAAGAGAAATGCTGCCTATGACCCAAAGAAAACCATCCCCACTGTCAGGTATGGAGGTGGAAACACCACATAAATGGGAGAATGGATGGATACATTTACTGTAAAATCCTGAGTGATAACCTCCTTCCCTCTGCCAGGACAATAAAAATGGGTTATGGCTGGGTCTTCCAGCAAGACAATGACCTAAAACATACAGCCAAGGGAGCAAAGGAGTGGCTCAAAAAGAAGCACATTAAGGTCATGGAGTGGCCTAGCCAGTCTCCAGATCTTAATCCCATAGAAAAGTTATGGAGTGAGTTGAAGCTCTGAGTTGCCAAGCTACAGCCCCAAAATCTGAATGATTTAGAGATGATCTGCAAAGAGGAGTGGAACAAAATTACTCCTGACATGTGCGCAACCCTCATTGTGAACTACAAAAAAATGTCTGACTTCTGTGCTTTCCAACAATGGTTTTTCCACCAAGTATTAAGTCTTGTTTGCCAGAGGGATCAAATACTTAATTCTCTCAGGAAAATGCAATTCAATGTCTATACTTTATACAATGTGATTTTTCTGGATTTTATTTTGGATATTCTATCTCTCAATGTTAAAATTAACCTGCCCTTAAAATTATAGACTGTTTATGCCTTTGTCAGTGGGCAAACTTACAAGTGATCAAATAATTATTTCATTCACTGTGTACATATATATATATATATATATATATATATATATATATATATATATTTATTTATACATGTATGTATGTATGTATGTATGTATGTATGTGCATATGTGTGTAATGTGATTTGATTATGACCTTCTTAAAAAATACTGTATTATACTATATTATGTATGTACCAGGACTGGTTCACATCTTTATTGGAGCTTCCATTAGGACCCTCATTCGTACAGTCTGTCAAAAGTGAAGGAAAAAGTAATGCAGCATGCAGCAACCCGCTGGGTCAGTCAGACATTATTGGTGTCTGTAATGAAATGGATCCGGCACAGCTGTTATTTTTGTTTTTCTGTTAATGAAATAGAAAAACGGAAATAACATCACAGATGTGAACCAACCTTTATACATAATATAACACATATAATTCAATAAAATGAATGAGTAGTCTAATCACATTCTGAGGCAATTATTTTCTTCTTCTTCTTCCATCCATTTTGTTGTGTCTGATCCTTAGATACTCTGTAGACCAGTTCTCACCATGCTTCTCTGTTTTCTACAGCTTCTTTCAATTTTTTTATGTCCATTCGCATGTCATTCTTGATGGTAGGGGCCTTTGGTCTCTCCTGTTTTCTTTTACCACTAGCTATCCCAAGTAGCATCTTCTTTTGTAATGAATTTATCCTCAGCACATTACCAAAATTTGATCAGTTTCTATCTTTTGATCTTGCTTGCCATGGATAATTTTGGGTTTACGAGGAAGAACATCTTTTTTGTCCAAATTCATCATAATTACTTCTGCATAGAGGTTGAAAAGAAAAAGGAGACATGATGTGTCCTTGTCTTTCGCCCGTTTAGATCTTGAGCCATTCCGGATCTCCATGCCAGCTTCACACTATGGCTTCTTGATTGTCATAGAGTGACCTGACCAACCTGATCAGGTGCGGCAACTCTGATCTTGCCCAGTGCTTCCAAAGCTTACCAAGCTTAAAGGGGTTGTATCATTTCATTAAATGGCCTTCAGAATAAGGGGACAGTGAAAACAAGTAACTTTGCAATTGGATGTCATTAGCAAAGCTGTCTTGTTTTCACAGTATTCCTTATCTTCGTTTTCTGTAAGCAAACTTCTCCAGTGCTGGTCCGATTGTCGGATCCCACCTCCTTGCATTTCATTAGCTGAGGGCTCTAATAATTTACATTCTGTTCGGCCCCCCCGCCGGCCGTATTCACGGAACTTGCATTCCTGCCTCTCACTCAGAAATAGGGACCAACAACAATTTCACTCTATACAGCTAGCTGCCTCCTCAATGACAATGCAGCTGTCTCTATAATCAGAAAACAGCAGAATTGTGCCATGGTGCCATAATGCTCCTGCGTGTAAGGGGCCGGCATCAAATTTCACTCTATACAGCTAACTGCTCCTCATTGACGCTGCAGCTACTGCTACAATCAGAAAACAGCAGAATTTTGCGTCGGTGCCTTATGTAAACATGAAGGGAGACTGATCTGTGCGCTGGATGGATTCAACTGTAGCAAACCTCCAGCTGTGAGAGATCAGTGCTCTGAGTTCATAGAAGACTGTTTAGACTTAATGCAAGCCTGTGGTATGTAAACAGCTCTTACAAAATAAGACTGCATAGGGAGAGGAACAGTGACATATGGAGGAGGGGGCACTGACCCTGGAGCCAGCATGAACAGTGAAGGGGGGATGATGTCATCCCTCATCCCCCTTCAGTTAGGAAATGCCCAGCTGGGAGGGGAAGAAACGCCCCTGGATTTCAGGGAGTGAGAGCATCAAGCTTCAAGAGAACAGCCCAAATGAAGAAGCGATACATCCCTTTAACAACATGGAAAGTCTTTGTATAATTAATGAACCACAAGTAAAGCTTTTTCTGGTACTCTCTTGCCTTTTTTATGATCCACCACAGGTTTGCAATGTGATCACGAGTTTCTCTGTCCTAAGGGAATTTAGCTTGGGTGTCAGGAAGTTTTTGTTCAAGGATTTTATCCAAGCGCTTCTGGGTGATCTTTAGAAGCACCTTGTTGGCATGGAGGATTAGGATGAATGTTCTGTAATCGGCACAAACCCTGATGTTGCCTTTCCCTGACAGTGGGATAAAAGTTGATCTTTTCCAGTGCTTTGGTCATGACCAGGTCTTCTAGATCTTTTGGCACACTGTTGTCAGTGCTGGCTTCAGGACTGATTCGAGCAGCTCTGCAGGGATTCAGTCAAATGTTGGGTGATTTGTTGTTTGACAATTGCCCAGCTCCCAATCCACTTCACTTTGAAATAAGTCTGGTTCTGCCCCTCAGGGTGGTCAGTGCTGGAAATCATTTAGATAACATGTATACAGCCCTTTGGAGTTATGGGGATTTCAGCATTGATTACTAATAAAATGTGGCCTGATTGTCATCTAAGTTACAATGATAGACAAACATAGTCTAGTTTAGCTCATAACACACAATTGTACTGTTCATATCTTACTAGTGGGTAATGCCCTTAAATAAATTATATCCTACACATCAATTATTTATCTAATATAATAATACACAAACACAATATATAAAATGCGTAACATTTATTGAAACATTAAATTTTTTTATAAAAGTACAGGCAACTAAGCAAGAAAATAGTAGGAATGTAGGACCAAATATATGTGTACATTATTGACATGTAATTCTTTTCAAGACATAGCTGAGCTGCGCTTTTGAAACACGCGGCGGCGATCCGTCATGTGACCCCCCCTCCATGTTCGGCATAGACAGCAGAGAGAATCACACTGCTAATTGTTTAGATCCGTCTTGGAGACCGACAGAGCGGACCCCAAGATGGATCCTAAAAGCGCTTGTAACACGGAGTGTGAACTCCATGTGAACAAGCCCTTAGTGTACAAACAAGTCCACTTGTCATGGTCCACGCCGCGGACATGCCCCTGTTCTGGTTGCATCTCCTGTCCCCGCTGCCTCTGTGTACTCACCTGTCCTCATTCCATGCGAGCATGCGTCCTCTCTAGGGACCGTGCGTGTTCGCTGAAATTTAAAGAGACAGTACACTAATTACCTGGCCAATGACCTTTGACACCTGGAACTTAAGGAATTTCCTGCCTCTGCTCTGGATTAATTTGTTGATGTCTAAACATTGTTTCTGACCTCTGTTTGATGTCCTAATTCCTGTTACCTGTGCTACTGATGTCCTGGTTCCAGAGTTACCTATGTTTAAGCGTACTGCTGATACCTTCTGCTACGTCAGTCTGTTACCTGTCAAGAACTCTGCTACAGTCTATGGTTGCACCTGCTTTGATCCATCATCTCTGCCTGTACCCGGTGTCCTACGTTTGGCACTTCGACTGTTACAGCAAATTCTGGACGTCCTTGTGGCAGGCTCCGATGAAGACCAGGGGCCCCTTATACCACACTCCATGGCATGGTCTGCTACTCCATCGCTCGGTGTGGCCCAGAGGAGTAACATACCTGGCTTCCAACGTTACAGTACAAACTGACCATGAATCCTGCCGATGTAACCCTGCTTGATATCCAGCACATCGCAGTGGTTGTATCCCGTCATGGTGCTCATCTGGAGCAACTTTTTCAGATGGTCCATTCCTTTACCGCATGTCTCGCTGAGGAGATGTCTGCACCTGTAGTAGCTGCGCCTTCTGTTGCCATTGCCAGTCGAAGCCTGCATCTGCCTGTCTGTCATCCTGTTACTACAGTGATCCCAAGACATGTCGCGGGTTTATCTATCAGTGCACCATCCACTCACAGTTGAAGCTTTGGCCTGGGCCTCACCCATCTGGGAGCGAGGGGAACCGCTGACTGTGGATCTCCAGGAATTTCTGTGCACCTTCCATAAGATTTTTGAACAGCTTAGGTGCAATTCCTCTGCTATATCTTCTTTGCGCCGCTTCATAAAAGGCGATTCCATGGTGGGCCAATATGCCATTCAGTTCCGAACATTGGCCATCAGGTCTTCCCCTTTGGCCTCTGTTTGACCTTTATGTCTGTTTAGTTCTATTCTGTTGCCTCAAGCCTGCCCATCTGGTGCAATGACGCCCACCTCTCCCTCTGCCCAGCCTCTGCAGTCCCAGCTATGGACTCCCATGTCCAAGAAGTTTCAAGTGACTGGCAATATCTCATCTAAAGACAGTTCTTGGGAAACCAAAGAGGATGTCGTTGCCCCACTACCCACTCAGGGGAGTCAACTGGCCTGGAAGGGAGAAGGGTACGGGTGAGGTCTGCTACTCTATTGCATGTGGTGGCCAAGAGGATCCACACAGGGCCTCCGATAGGGCAGTACTAGGGGTACTGCCGTATGGGGCCCAGGATGAATTTTGAAACAAGCAGGCTAGCTGGCAGCGGGCCACTTTGTTTCACATATCTGATAAAATTAACAGGCCTCAGGCCCGGTAGTACTGAGGGCCCGCTGGGGCTTGGTAGTTCTGAGGCTCCACCGTGGCCCAATAGTACTGAGGACCCACCGCAGCCTGGTAGTGGTAAACTGAGCAGTGGCGTGATGAAGTGACTTCATAGGATGGCTCAGAAGCTGCCAGAGGAGCGCACCCGTGCTGGCGGCAGTGCCATCAGTCATGCCTTCAGTGTTGGGCAGAAGAGAAAGGCGCTCGGCCGGAGAAGCAGGAGAGGTGAACATTATTATTATTATTTTTATTGAAAAACAAAATCTGGTCAGCACATCCATTTTGAAGAATAAACATATAGGTGCACACTGGTGTGGTAGTCAAAAGTTATGCAAACACAACACAATAGCAGCACTCTATAGGCACTAAAAAACGGTGAAAAGGAAATAAGAATTTTTTGGAACAGGATTTCTGCTACTGTGGAATATATGAAAAAATGTTGAGGTTCTTAGTGTACATTTTTGATCAAAACTGTAAATGCCCACCTACCGCAGCAAGGTGACCCCAATTCAGGTGGGAACCTATGCTACATGCTTCCTCTCTTGGTGTCTGTTCAGACCTCCACATTTCAGGGAAAGAAGATTCCAGCTATAAACCTGATATGATTAAAAAGCCTGGGCAGGTGGGTGGAGTGCAAAAACCAAAATGGGAACCAGCCACTTCCCCATGCAAACAGTCAAAAAACAAAATCTGGTCAGCACATCCATTTTGAAGAATAAACATATAGGTGCACACTGGTGTGGCAGTCAAAAGCTATGCAAAGACAACGCTATATCAGCAGCACTCTATAGGCACTAAAAAATGGTCAAAAAGGAAATACAAATTTTTTGGAACAGCATTTCCTACAGCGGAAAGGTGACCCCAATTCAGGTTGGAACCTTCGCTACATGCTTCCTCTCTTGGTGTCTGTTCAGACCTCCACATTTTAGGGTTAGAAGGTCCCAGCTATAAACCTGAATTGGGGTCACCCTGCCGCGGTAGGTGGGTAGCTTTTGACTGCCACACCAGTGTGCACCTATACGTTTATTATTATTTTTATTGGCAATTATATACCTGTCTAACTGAGGGGACCTATATATCTATCTAACTGAGGAGACCTATACATGCCTACCTAACTGAGGGGTCCTATACATGCCTACCTAACTGAGGGGTCCTATACATGCCTGGCTAACTGAGGGGACCTATACATGCCTGCCTAACTGAGGGGTCCTATACATGCCTGCCTAAATGAAGGGACATATGCACCTACCTAACTGAAGGGACCTATAGTGCTTCCTATCTGAGGGGACCTATATACCTGCCTGAGGGGACCTATACATGCCTGCCTAACTGATGGGACCTATACATGCCTGCATAACTGAGGGGAAATATACACCTATCTAATTGAGAAGACCAATAGAGCTTTCTATCTGAGGGAACCTATACACCTACCTAACTGAAGGGACCTACAGAGCTCCCTATCTGATGAGGGGAGCTATAGAGCTACTTAAAGGGGTGTTATTGTTTGAACTGTTCGTGCTCTTTAGCTGATTCTATGATATTGAGTTTGAAATCCAGGGGCGAATCTCTCCTCTCAGCAGGTGTGTCTCTCCTCCCAGGAGGCATGTCTCTCCTCACTGAAGCTGTGACATCATCAATCTGTGTGAGGCAGCCGAAGCAGAAGGATGTCTTGCGTGGAGAGGTCTGCAGCCTCCTGCATGCTTCTCATGTGTCTGCAGAGCTTCAGGCTGCACAAGCTCCTTGCTGGGCTATAACCAGTTATACACACAGCCTGAACTGATGAAATACATGTGACGAAGCACACTGCCCTCCCCTTCTGTTACCAGACAGGAGACTGTATGACTTTGGTATATGGAGGAATGCACACTGCCCTCCCCTCCTCCTCTTCTGTTATCAGACAGGAGACTGTATGACTGTGGTATATGGAGGAATACACACTACCCTCCCCTCCCCTCCTCCTCTCCATCTGATATCAGGCAGAAGATTGTGGTATATGGAGGGAACAGAGGATGTAACACTGTGTTATATGAGGGATCTGTGACTTAAACAGTCAGTAATTAGCCAGATCATTCACCCTAGAGCTGGGAGAGGAGTATACAGCCAGCAGCCCTTGGTTTTACATTCGGTTTTAACAGCTCAGAGGGGAATAAACACAGAGTGTGCAGGCAGCCAATCACAGTGCAGGGGGCGTGTCCAGGTTGTTTCCTGGCTGGGGGCATATCCCATCACAGAAAAGGGGGCATGTCCCGACTAGCAGCAGCAGAAATAGAATACAGATTTACAGAAAAGCTCATATCTGCTAAACCAAGTGACTGAGGTAATGCAACTCAATTACAAAAGTGCTTATTTTTACTGTCCCCATAATCTGAGACATGATCTTTGTAGCGATACAACTCCTTTAACTGAGGGGACTTATATACCTATAAGTACGGAGCTGCTGGAAAAGTGAGGATTATAAGGGGTAAATTCTACATAGACAAGTCGTGGCCAGGAGAAGTCATAATGGTGCTGACTCGTAGGCTGCCAGAAGAGTCCGCAAAGAAACCAAAGAAAAAGTTTGAAAATAACCTATATCAAAGATGTAAGCTTTTGCAACATACAACTTTATTGTCTATGTCTTTCTTTAGGCCAGGCTTATAAGGCCAACTCAGTGATATAGTTTTGTGCCACAGTTTCTACTTTACTTATGGCCATAGACTTAAAACCAAAAATTTATTATAGCTCAATGATAATAAAGATGAACCGATAGAAAATAATTGAAACAGTAACGGTAACAGTAACAGTCTTTGATTGATTTGTAATTACAGCCATGCTTCTGCTCTGCCCATGTTAACGTCCATGCTCCCACCATACTTCTCCCCTATTGTGCTCCTTTGTTCAACAACGTGGCTGTTTTAGTTGCTGATACCTATAGAACTGAGACTCCAAAATTCCACATATTTTGTTTACAAGTATATACTTAAATATTCATATTTAGCTTTATAAGTAATTGTACGTCACTGAGCATGGATAAATTTGTGAAAAGAAAGAAAGTCCAATGACGGCAGTAATAAAGACGGAATCAAGAGAAAACATCAGAAGTACGATCTGGAACACACTGCTTATAGATTCATTGCAGTAGGGCCAAATGGTGACCAATCTCTCAGTGTTGTCAGTTTTCAAAAACTATCCAATAAAGCAATGAAACCAGCAAAATTAAAGCGTCATTTAACAACAATGTACGAAAATTTAGGAATATCAAGGAATATTTGAGTAGCATAGGGAGCTCTACCTAAAAGCAAAGAAGCAAAATGATGCTGTGCACCACTGTAAACGAGAAGGCTTTTCGTGCATCGTGTTTGGTAGGATTACGAATTGCACAAGAAGCCTCATACAATTGGGGAAGAGCTTATACTGTATTGGAATTTGCACCAATGGCGCTGCTGTGATGACAGGATGGAAGCCTGGTCTAGCTGCACGAATAAAGGAAGTTACTCCATAAGCAACAGCAACACACTGCATGATCCACTGAGAGGCTTTAGCGGCAAAGGACATGAATGAAAATCTTGCTGATGTGTTTTCAGAGTGCGTTAATGATAGATCTCTCAATCATCCTTTGTTTGAAAACTTATGGTGTGAAATGGGAGCAGAACATAAACACTTATTGCTGTATACAGATGATGCCTATCGCGTGGCCGTGTTGTACAGTGCATATTTGAACTCCAGAATTAATTGCACATAGTTCTAAATGAGCATAATGGAGCATTGGCATATTTCGTGACTGATGTAACATGGGTTGCTAGATTGACATATCTTGAAGACATTTTCAACATTCTGAACAGTTTAAATATCTCATTGCAAGGTCCTGATGCATGACAAAATCAATGCTTTCCAGAAAAAACTCTGCATCTGGAAGGGAAGATGTCAACAGGGTGTGATATATGATATGATACGTTTTCAATGTTGAATGACTTTTGAAGAAGAAATAGTATAGCCAGCTCACCGCCAAACAATAATGGGATGCGCAGGTGCACGGTCCGACCCGGGGATCCACCGGTAAAGAACTGCAAACAAACAACGAAACAGACTAATGTCCCAACGATGGAGACCGGCACTCCTGGAGGTTAAAATCCAGTATTTTATTTTATGCCTAGTTGCATTAGAAAATATAAAGCTGAAGCAGCTGACATGTTTCGGAGTGAATCGTAGCTGAGTAACATGATTAAAATCAAACATTTAAAAACAAATCATACCAATCAGATCGGGTTGAGCTAAAACATCATAACATGAGGTGGAGTAACATTTAAAGGGGCAGGTAGATATAAACAAATACATTTCCAGTTGATACATTTTGTAACTAATAATATAACGATGTATACAAATACAATATAAAAATGTAATATATGATACACAGCAGCGTTCCTATATATATGTATAGTACTTATAATTGCTCATGGAACACAATGCACAGTCATATTTAAAAATATGTGATAGAAAATAAAATGATTGATGCGTTACTAGATAATTCTATGTGTCACTTATAGTTGATCATAAGAAACGATACGCAACAATACAGATAGATGCAAGATATATAATACATGTTATTTGTTATATGAGAGATATATGTAAGCATTAATTTATGGAATTAATATATATTATAAATATTATATATATATATATATATATATATATATATATATATATAATAATATATATATATATATATATAATAAATTGTTTCTGAAGTTCATTCCATGAGGATATCTAGTGTTTAGTTTCCATATCCAATATGCCTCTCTCTTTGCTACAATTTGTTTTGTTTACCATGTGTACCAGTGCAAAATGTTTTGAAGCTCCTGATACATTCGTGGATGTTATTTTTTTGCCACCCAATATGTGTTCTGAAATGCGTTTTTTAGGGGACGTGTGGTGTAATTTATGTAGTTTAGTTTGCAAGCAAACTAAAGTTTGCAATATATTAATGCCTTTAAAGTTTTATAAGGTGAACTTACACCTTATATAATATATCTATTGCCTTGTAGACTGTTAATGACAAATCTTCTAATAAGGCTGAAGCATGGACTGCACCAGTGATGTCTTGAAGAGCTTCATGTTGACCCATAGATCAGCATGTAGCTTGGACAGGTTTCAGAGGTGGTCTTTGGCTATGTTCACACGACGGATTTGGCCGCGGGTTCCGACGCGGTTTCCGTGGCCATAACCGCGGCCAAATCGCGCCTGGACTATTAACATGGTTTTCTATTGGAAACCGCGTTAATATTCACACGTCGCGGGTTTGGCCGCGACTCCGGGGCCACGGCCAGACCTGAGCGTGTGAAGAACTCTCCTGACATTTCTTGACAGGAGTGCTCTGCGCGGCGGCCGCGGGCAGCGGCGCGGATGTCGCCGCGGGTGGTGCGCGGCTGGGACGTGGCTAGCGCCGCGGCTTGCCCCCTGCTCTTAATTTGCATGGGGGCAAGCCCTCGGTGCAAGCCGCGCCCCAAACCACGCCCCTCCCGCTCCGAGACCCCGCCCACCGCCCGCCCCGCAAACCCGCGTCGGGAGACGCGAGTTTGCGGCGCAGTCCGTCGAGGTTCTGGCCGCTGGAACCGCGGCGAGAGCCGCGGCTAAACCCGCGGCCAAAACCGTCGTGTGAACGGGGTCTTTCAGTGAATAAAGCCCCTGGGCAGTTAGGTATAAAGCCGTGCTGTAACTCTTGTGCCTTCCCACAACAGTAAAGTTGAATACCTTTTATTTGTTTTTAATAGTATGAAGCCTAGAAATACAAGAAAGTGCTTTGTTTTCTTTTTGTTTAGGGGTTTCCTTGACTATGACAAGAATGGCTGAGGTGAGAATACCCCTCTGAGTTTTATTATAGCCCTTGTTGGTCCCATCTGCTTTTAAAGCGATTGATGAGAACCTGTGCATTGTAAGCAAACAAAAAAAGTGTTAAACTGGCCCTTTAAAAGTAAGCAAAGGAGGACACATACTCCTCATCTTTATTAATTGCATGAAAAAAACAATTATTAAAAAGGTTTACAAGTGAAAAAAAATGTCCATTGGGGGCAGTTTGGTCCAAAAAAGAAAAAAAAACTAATTTCATATTATACCTGATGCACTTACTCAACAGATATGTGTTAGGTGTGTATATTGTTATACCTGATGAATTGGGACTTGTGATGCCCAGTGAAATGCGTTGATGATCTTGATTTTATCATTTAAAGTAATAAAACCGACACTCTATGGGAGTCTCACTCCAGTGTTAGAGGTTTTTTTTTTTTTTACCACATTTTAAAGGTTCTAGCACTTTTAATTATCCTAAAAGGATCAAAGCTTAATAAGGTTGTGATCACCATTTTTATGGATTCCTATTTTGAGGTTCCTGTGCAGTGAGGATTTGGAGCTGCTCCCTGTACCCATGGATTAGATTGTTTTTGCCTGATATATGTGTTGTACCATAATTCATACAACATCACGAGGTGAGCGCGATTACTTGCATTGAATATTTTATTCGTCTGTACAGATTCACGTAGAGTGCATTTTTTTTTTCTTCCACTTGTGTCTTTCTTGTATACCTATCATGATCATGTCCGAAAGACCCCCAGCTTTGAGCTCTGGTCGCCGGCCACGGCCGTTGCGACGAATACCGTGGTTTCTGACATAATGCCTGCATTTGTATTTACTAGTGTGAACTCGGTCTTCCTCCCTGCATTCTTAATTGATTCCTGGCCAACGCCCGTGGCCAGGAATCTTCCAGCACTCCACTGGTTAATCTTGCTTCTTGTTGGTTTCTGTTGATTGACAGTCCTTTGTTCCTATCAGGTCTTCTGTTACTTCCACCCATTACCTTCATCCTTTTGTCTTCTGACAGGTATATAAGGGCAAATATACCTCTTCCCCTTGCCTGCTATAGAGTTTCTTTCTGCCTCTTAGCACGCCTTTCTTCTTCTGTGCCTCCTTAGTTATTGGACTTAGCTTGGTTACTGACTACTCTTCTGCCTCCTGACTTTGTACTGTGTCTCCTGATAGTTACCGAATTGGCTTGTTTTCCGTTTATTCTTCTGTCTCCCGATTTGGTACTGCATCTCCCGCACATTGCTGACTTTGCTTGCCTTACTCTTCCTTATTGTGTTCCTGTTTGTCTGTCTTCATCTTGTGCTTCACATTGTTCAGTGCAGTTTGCAGTCTTCTGGTTGGGGCTGACCTATTAAGAAGTCAGGAACCCCTAAAAGGCAGATACAGTGGTTGGGACCAGCGTCAGGGCCTCACGCTGTCTGTGTCTTCCCGTGCGCCCCTGACTGTCCCTAGCAATACCAGTGGAAGAAGCAGAAGAAAAATTGCGGTCGCCGGTGCTCGTCTATTCAAACCTCCGTGAGGCGTGGAGTATTGTATAATAAAGGCTTTTATTTGGTGTAAAACAAAGGAATTGTGAGGTAGCGCCGGTATCGGCGAGAAACGTGTCTTTAGTGATTTTATTACTTCATGTTTTTAGCTCTTTCCATGAGTTTGTTTAACACCAAATAAAAGCCTTTATTATACAATACCCCACGCCTCACAGAGGCTTGAATAGACAAGCGCCGGGGGCCGCAACTTTTCTTCTGCTTCTTCCACTGTCCACACCCACTGCTGCAATCTTTGCTGCTTCGGAGAGGAGACCCACGGTTGCCACTCATGGACTCGGACTGAGTCCTGTAAATGCTTATGAGAGTTGTGCCACTAAACTAGCTGCACAACTCTATCAGGTGAGCCTGCACCTTGCTTTTTTTCTGCACTAACTGTATGGTATATAGACATACTTCACCATAGGAGCGCCCCCTCTGTTTTTTCTTTCTTCTGCCTAACAATACCAGCGTACATTATTGAGGTGTGCATATTGATTAACAGTTTTTACTGAGTTTAACATGAAAGGAATAAGAAGGTTTACAATTCATAAAGTAAAAATAAGCAGCAGCTAAAAAAAATGCAGAATACTGGTGCCATGCTGGTTACAGGTTTCTCTAACTGGAGAGCTAGTGGTCACTAGTGAATGCCTTTATTTCTGTTGGACTCTCTAACAGGATCCACAACACAATAGATCTTTTATAATTTATTATGTGTCTATCTTTATCAATTAGGAAGTCCAACAGAAAACAGTACACAATTTATTGTTAACCACCAGCTCTCTAGTTTGAGAACTCTGTCAAACAAGTACCAAAAACTCAACTTCACCATACCTAGTCATCGACTGTCTCTCATAGTGAGAATGACGGCCGTCAAGATTACTTACAGTATGTGTCTTATTCTTGAGCCATAGGTCTTTGGACAGTGGGGACAAGAGGTTCTGTTTGGTAGTTGCTTTCTTTGTCATTGTCTTTTGTTTACCTCATTGGAGAGGTGGTCAGTCACAAAACTCCAAGCCGATTGATGGGTCATGTGGTTCTATAGGGGATGATCTGTGGCCAGGGCTTCCCTGGCCACAGATGCTGATTTGGCCTTTTGTACAGTAGGTCTTAATGGTGTGTTCCTCTGGCCCCCACAGGTTCTCTGGCTTCTCAAATCAGTTGGAAGAAGAGGAGTAGGAAGGTGGTGTTGGGGATTCTGATGCAGTGGCTTGTCCAGGGGAGTTGGTTCTGCAGGACCAGGGATTTGATGTTGGTCATCTTATGGGGGGTTCACAGTACGTTAATCACTATGTTGCAGGTATCCATTGGGGTACCGTGAACTGAGGCCCCATAGGGAATAAAAGAGCAGACGTAGCTGTGCGTGGGCTATATTTGCTCTATTTCCCAATGGCACACACATTTCCTGTGGGACGCAGTAGACTACACTATTGAGTCCTGTAAGATAAGCGTATGTTGCCAGGAAATAAAGCAAACATAGCTCACACAGGGCTAGATCTGCTCTATTATTCCCTTTGGGGCAGCCGCAGCTGTGCCATGGTATCCACCTTTTATTATGGTGCCCCGAAGGATAGCTGCAAAATAACGATTAATGTAATGGAACTGTAGTTCGTATGACATGAACGAAGTGGAATATTAGTAACAACTCACCAGGATTTCCAGTTTTCTTGTTAGACATTTGTGATAAATAAGGCCCATCATACTTTTTTTGTGTAATGCCAGCATTCTCCTCGTGGTATGAAGTCTGAGCCAAGATGTCAGCTAATGCTGCTCTCATCTTCTTTTCATGTTGCCCTCCTTTTGTACTATTCATTATTTTGGACTAGACGGAATTGATGGTAACTGAGGAGACTGAAGGCAATTACAATATGCACAGGGAGTAGGCAAGGAAAAGGACTACAGATAACTCAAGTCAAAGTTTGTTTTTAAATTACAGACTATATAAAAATAAATGGACTTCACTTTTTTTTGTGGAAGACAACAGGATCTCTCATTCATTGAGTTCCACCTGAAACACAAGGATCATTTTTTTTTAATGTGCACCAGTTCTTTGCTAATGAGTTATACAGTGCAATACTCACAGTGAATAAAACAGCAACTATTGGCTTTGCATAATAACTTAACTAACTTAAAGGGGTGTTCTTACCATGCTGTTTCACAGAGTCTGCTCTTCACAGTCTTAGCCTCTCACTTCCTGGTAAGGCTGTAGATGAGTCTACAGTAGTGACTGACATTTTAGCTCTGCTGAGCCTGATACATGGACATTGGTAATAGAAGGGTTTAAATAGCAGGGCACAAAGCTACAAAGCTCTAAAGGGTTAAAGTTTGTCAGTAAGAAAGATAAACAAGCCATTGTGCTCGGTAACCCAGGGAAACTTGTGTACCCAAGCAGGAGATAAGAACTGCTCTAGCTTCAAAAGAAAGCAAAATCAGAACAGCAATGTATTTGGTGATAGTCCTTATTAATCTTTGCCTACAAGTTTAAACGCTAGTTATTGTGATGAGAATACTTTTGTAAAAAGAGGTTGTACCATCAAGATAGCCCATGCCCATATGTTGTTTTAGGACATACAGATATCATAGAAACGGATCTCTGCTATAGATCCAACTTTATAAGTTAGAGGAGAAAGTCTCTAACAAGGAGTTGCAGTGAGCTCAAGTTGTCAAGGTATTACATATGAATACACAAAAGTTAATACATCCGCTGCATCCATCTTTTCATATAGTTTGTTTCTTACCTCATATTGCCTTCTTTCCACCACAAGAAGCATTGGCTATTATATGCCATCACAGACTGATCATGGGCATCCAACAGCTGGAACTTCAACTGATCATCTGAATAAAAGGGTTGAAGGACTCTTTAAGTATTACAATCCTGAAAAGTAACACCACCATCAATCAAAAAACCTCAGCCTCTGCATTCACAATATCATTTGGGGGTCACAGAAATTGGATCCTAAGAAAGTTTTGGGGTTTCCCAGAAGAACACTCCCATCGATCAAAAAACCTCAACCCCTTCATTTACAACAACAGCAGAGGTCCCATAAATTGGGCCACCTGAATATTATGGTATTTCCTAAAGCAGCGCTCTTGTCCACCCAAAAAAACCTCACCCCTTCATTCCCAAAATAAGAAGGGATTCCTGAAATTTGGCCCCCAAGAATCAGAATGCTATGGTATATCCTAGCAATATGTCATATTGTTCAGGATTGGGAATACCCCTTCAAGATATGTTTGGTGGTGTGTGAGAATAGTGGGATATTATTACTTACATACTCATCATATGCTGTATAGTGAATATTGTATATATCATGACTACTTTTACAAGCAGTTTCTTGTACATCAAAGAAAGATCATCTTAGAGCCGATATTACCACAATACACAGCCTGCCCTTTCCTTGCACTGACTCACATTATCACACATGGCCAATGTCACTCTCACTAAATGTGAGATGAAGCAGCTGCCCCAGGTCTGACTTTAATTTATCACATAATTGAAACCTGTAACAATGTAGAGATAAATTATATGTTACATTGGGGCAAAGGATCCTTTGGTAAAGATTTAATATAAATGACAATTTCCTAAAATTTTAGTCAACAAAAGACAGCTTCTCAGCAACAAACAATTTCAAAGGAGTTGTTCGTTTCTTGAATTATTCCAGAGACCTGGATTTGGGGGAAGCTATTGACAGTGAACTTTAGTAACATCGTCCCTAAATTATGGAATTTGTGCAAAAACATTCAAGAGATTCACCCAATATAATGTAGTGTTAACATCTAAGAAATGTTACATTTTATATTGTATCTCTATTAATAGAGGTAGAAATGAGCGAGTTTCTCAAAAATGTGAATTTTTCTCAAAAATTTGTTCCATTCCGAATTTATTTGCGACGAATCGTGTTAAAAAACAACTATTTCCTGGCAGCAAAGATCCTGTATGGTGCTGTAGAACATTGTGCCATGCAGAAATATACATAGGGAGAGTGGTTTGGTATTGAAACAATGCAGTGTTTTCGTATGACACGCAGATGACAGGCGCTGCTCTTGGAATAGCTTCAAACCTCACTTATCTGGGCAGTTACGGGGGCAAAGCTGACCAAAGAACTGAAGTGGGAACGCAGCCTGACAGGATAATGTCAGGGCCAGCTGAAAAGAACCGAGCTGAGGGCCAAGATCCTACAATAGCGTCAAAGAGCGTACTCCTTTTACACCATCATCAGATGATTCCACAGATTATGATAGAACCTGTTCTGTTAAACGCTGATACTTGTAGAGCACCCACTCCCCGAAATAATGGAGAGGGTGTCGGCAGAAATTTTCTGTTGACGTCACAGATCATTTTGCCCTTCCTTTGATCCATCCATGTCCGCTTTCAATCGGTCAATAATCCATCGGTATTGCTAAAGCCAAAAAGAAACAGGAGTTGATCCAAAAAAGATATGACAAGTAAATTGAACATTTGCATGTCTTCTGTGTTTTGTATCCACGCCCTGCTTTTGGCTACCTAATCATCAGACAATCCTGATGCAAACAAAGGACCATGTCATACTGGCCTTACGGCTTCTCAGAAGACACAATCGGTTGTGTTTATCCTTTTCATTCTCTCTGACAGATTAAAAGAAAGGGAAAACCAAACATAGTGGCAACATCATAGAGTGGTAGAGGGTGGAAACAGCATTAGGAAACCACAGGGTGGTCGAGTGAGAGAGTGGTCAGTTGACAACAGCATGAGTAGGCCACAGAGTGGCACAATTACATAGTGGGGAGGTGGCGGCAGCATGAGTAGGCCACAGAGTGGCACAATGGCAGATTGAGGAGGTGGCAGCAGCATGAGTAGGCCACAGAGTGGCACAATGACAGATTGTGGAGGTGACAGCAGCATTAGAAGGCCACAAAGTGGCACAATGACACAGTGTGGTGGTGGCGGCAGCATGAGTAGGCCACAGATTGGCACAATTACACAATGTGGAGGTGACGGTAGCAACAACAGCAGCAGCATCAGGCCGCAGAGTGGCACAATGACAGATTGTGGAGGTGGCAGCAGCATGAGTAGGCCACAGAGTGGCACAATGACAGAGTGTGGAGGTGGCAGCAGCATGAGTAGGCCACAGAGTGGCACAATGACATAATGTGGAGGTGGCTTGCAGCATGAGTAGGCCACAAATTAGCACAATTACACAGTGTGGAGGTGACGGAAGCAACACCAGCAGCAGCATCAGGCTGAAGAGTGGCACAAGGACAATTTTGAGGTGGCGGTAGCTAGGTGACATAATGCGGAGGTGGCGGCAGCAGCAGCATCAAGTCAGAGAGTGACATGGTGACATAGCCTGGAGGTGACAATAGCAGCATGAGGAGATCTGAGTGGTGATGTGGCAGCAGCATCAGAAGGCTACATAATGGCCCAGTGAAGAGTGGGGAAGTGGATGGCAATTCCAGTCACTGGTAAAGATGGTGGGTGGTGGAAGGAGCATCTGGCAGCAGATGTGTGGCATGGGGCGGGTGGCAGCTTCAGAATAGTAGCTGAGGCAGGTAGCCAGAAGAATCCAGACTCATTTGTCAAAGTTTGGGTGAGGCGGCATGACTGATCTAATCTGATGCATCAGGCATTGGTGTGTGGAAATCTTAGCTAATCCACACCTGATTCATCTTGACAAAGGTCAGTATCTTCACATTTCGGTGGACAAGCGAGTTCTCCTTGGGGTAACGATGGCCCCCGCCACACTGAACATCCACTCTGATGCCACACTACTAGCTGGGCAGGGCAGCTTCTCCAGTGCAAACTCGGCAAGTTGCGGTCACAGATCCAGTTTGGCTGCCCAGTAGTCCAGAGGATCTTCAATGTGGGTCGGTAGAGTGATTTCCAAGTAGGCCACCACCTGCTGATTCAGGGTCTGTCCAGGTGCTGCTGCTGGTGAGTACCTTCCGCATTAGGCGAGTGAAGAAAGCTGCTCATCAACGACTCCAGACTCAGGTTTCGGCTGATGGAGCTGGTACAGCTCCTACCCCCAACCACCCTACAGCAACTGTGGCAGTGGTACATGAGTGCTTGTTACGGGTATCCCCGCGGCCCCCATGCCGGGCCGCAGGCACACCTGCACCCACGCTGCGGCTGCGGGCGATGCCGCAGCTCCGTCCCCGCAGCCGGCAGTTCTCTGTCGCCACTTACCTCGCCACGCTCCGGTCCGGGCGCGCGCTCCTGTGACTGGCCGGGCACGCATTTGCCCTCTAGGGTGATGCGGACCCAAAGGCCTGCAGGGGCTTCATCACCCAGTGCTCCCTCCACGTGGAACTTATGGCTGGTCAGTTCCCGTCAGAAAGGTCCATGGTAGCCTTCGTGGTCAGTCTCCTCTCTGGAAAAGTCCTGGCCTGGGCGACTCCACTCTGGGACCAAGGCGATCCGGTCACAGCTGATCTGGCATCATTCCTGCAGGAGTTCTGCAGTGTCTTTGAAGAGCCTGCCTGCGCTTCGTCTGCTGAGACCGCCTTACTGAACCAGCAGCAAGGGAACTCCTCCGTAGGTGACTACTCTGTGCAATTCCACACACTAGCATTGGAGTTGGCTTGGAATGATGCAGCATTGTGCGCCATGTTCAAGAAGGGCCTCTCCAGCCAGATTAAGGATGCCCTTTCCACCCGGGACCCTCCGTCTTCATTAAGTGAGCTCATCCATCTGGCGACCCGGATTGACATCCGTTTCTCAGAGAGACGTGAGGAGCTCCATCAAGAGCATTGACCAGCCCAAATACGTCGTCTATCTCATCTTGCGCCGGTGTTTCTTCAGCCTCCACTGCCTCCTTCCCAGCCAACCATGGAAAAGGCCATACAAGTGGACAGAGCCCACCTGTCTCCGCAAGAACTTTTTTTTTTTTAACTGCGTTTTTATTATTAATATATTGTTTAAATAGAACTGATACAGGAAAAGAAAAGGCTATAAATGGCGTACATCAAGGTTTAGGTATGCAAAGTCAAAGCTAAACAAAAGCATAGGCTTCAGTGTCAGCTAGTGAAACAAGGCTTGAAACAACATACTAGCATATAACAACATAACCTGGTGTAGGAGATAATCAATTGACAGACAGGACAAACTCAGATAGACACAAGACTTTACACACAGGGGGAGGGGGGGGGGAGGGGAGGTAAAGGGGTAGGCACAAGGCGAGGGAGATGTTCTAAGACCGCAACCGCTCCCAGTAGAAAATCCAGGGCTCCCAAACCGCATCGTAGACATCCGGCTTGTCGTGTATGTATGATGTGAGCCGTTCCACATGTTGCACTTCACAAACCCGCATATGCAAATCGTGTAGTGACGGAGGGTGTGGCTGCTTCCAGAAAGCAGAAATCAAACACTTAGCACCCGTGAGGATATGAAGGAGTAGTTTAGAGGCGTTTTTAGAAAGACCCGGCAATGGGATATTCAAAAGAAAGACTGAGGGGTCCGCCACTATCACCCGATTAAAGATCCCCGATAAAGCTCCCCCGACCTGCTCCCAGAACAGTTGAATATCACACATGAAAAAAACTTTGAGATTCTTAGTTCACACGTTTTGATCAAAAAAATGTTTAAGCCACCCACGGCTTACAACGTGATCTCAAGGCGGGTGGTCCTACGCTATCTTTACCTCTCAATAGAGCCAATTTTAGGTCTCTCATTGGGTCAACCTACCTCAATTATCCAGAGAGAAAAATAAAAGACACCAACCTTGCAGACATGCTACACTTATAACAGCCTGTGAAGGTGGGCGGGGTGCAAGAAACCAAAATGGAGGCATCCCTTCCTCCCTATATAGATTAAAAGCAATATATGCCAAATACAACGTATAGTTCTGCACAAAATAAAACATTTCTGAAAAACAAAATGTGAACCTGGGTGCCACTGGCAGGGTTGCGGCATATTATATATTATATATATATAATATATATATATATATATATATATATATATATATATATATATATATATATATACACACGCACACCATTACCAGTGGCACACCACTGCTAAAAGGGCTATACAATACATGGAAACCTCCAAAGAAGCATTTATGCTATCTATCATACATGAAAAAAACTTTGCAATTCTTAGTTCACACGTTTTGATCAACAAATGTTTAAGCCACCCACGGCTTACAATGTGATCTCAAGGCGGGTGTTCCTACGCTATCTTTACCTCTCAATAGAGCCAAATTCAGGCCTCTCATTGGGTCAACCGACCTCCATTATCCAGAGAGAAAAATAAAAGACACCAACCTTGCAGACATGCTGCACTTATAACAGCCTGTGATGGTGGGCGGGGTGCAAGAAACCAAAATGGAGGCATCCCTTCCTCCTTATATAGATTAAAAGCAATATATGCCAAATACAACGTATAGTTCTGCACAAATTTTTTTTCTAAAAAACACAATGTGAACCTGGGTGCCACTGGCAGGGTTGCGGCAAATATATATATATACACACGCACACCATTGCCAGTGGCATACCACTGCTAAAGGAGCTATACAATATATGGAAACCTCCAAAGAAGCATTTATGCTATCTATCATACATGAAAAAAACTTTGAGATTCTTAGTTCACACGTTTTGATCAACAAATGTTTAAGCCACCCACGGTTTACAACGTGATCTCAAGGTGGGTGGTCCTACGCTATCTTTACCTCTCAATAGAGCTCAATTCAGGCCTCTCATTGGGTCAACCGACCTCCATTATCCAGAGAGAAAAATAAAAGACACCAACCTTGCAAACATGCTCCACTTCTAACAGCCTGTGAAGGTGGGCGGGGTACAAGAAACCAAAATGGAGGCATCCCTTCCTCCCTTCCAGAACAGTTGAATGCTTGGGCAGTCCCAGAAAATATGAGTTAGGGAACCAGGAATGGCACCACACCTGACATCATACGCACGGCCGGGATATTGCCATAAAATCAGTCCAGACGGGAATGTGCCTGGTGCAGGGGAGAATAGAAAGTGAAGGACTGATCGGTTGGATGGTTTATCCTCCACAAGTCATAGAGACCATGTTTCCTGATCAGTTTGCGCAACTCCGTGGACGCTTGCAACGAGGTTCTGGAGGGGGGTCTACCCTGCAGAGAGTGCCTGTCTGACGTCGGGGAGAACACCAGGTTAAAGTCTCCTCCTAGAATAAGAGCCACCGGAGGGAGTCTAGACAGCCTAGTGAGGACTTGTGAAAGAAATCGTGTTTGGGATGAATTAGGGGCATAGACAGTGCAGAGTGTCAGCGGGGCCCCATACAAGGATCCCTGGAGGAAAATAAAACGGCCCGAAGGATCCAACTCTGAACTGCTAACCTGGAAGGGGCAGGATGCTGAGATAAGGACCGCTACTCCTGCCTTTTTCTGACCACTAGAAGCAGAATAGGCCACGGGAAAGGCTGCTCTGGCAAAATTAAAAGAGCCACGCATGTCAAAATGGGTCTCTTGAATGAAAGCGATGTCCGCATTCAGGGAGCGTAATACGCATTAATGGTAACACATGTAACCATAGTGAGCACCGGGAGGGAAAAGATACAACAGGTAAACAGAAAGGGACACAGGATAGGGGGAACACTTACCAAATATCTATTAAAGAACGAGCGTAATTAAGCTAAATGTTTGAGTGGAAGATAACCCAGATGAAAAACAACGTATAACTTCCCATCAAATTCTCTGGGTAGGGGAGAGAGGAGGAGAGGAGAGGTGTCCAAGAATGTGCCTCTTTAAATTAAGGGTGGAAGGGAGTAAAAAAAAGTAAAAAGGGGGACCTAGAATGCCCACCAAGGACCCTCTGTCCTCCGGTCTTTAGAGCAAAAAATGCCCCCTCCCACAGAGGGAGTCCTAATTCCCGCAGAAAAAGAGACCGTGCACAAGTGCAAAATTTCTCAGAGTCCAGCAGGAACCAAGATACACAAGTAAATTACAGAAACGGAGCTTGAGCCCCGTGAGGAGAACAGTGAATACAAAACCAAGAGCCTAAAACTAATTATCAAGTTGGACCTAATATGTGGAGGACAGGCTGCAACCTTATCCAAGCCGCCCGCATTGGAGGTGACCAAATTTAAATTTAGAAGACCCACATCTAGAGGGAAGAGAACTGTAGCTGGAGCCTAGCTAAGGGGAGAAAGACACATTAACAAAAAAAAAAAACTCAAGAGTCCCCAGGGCAGTGCTGGCGGAGAGGGGTATGCGGGACTCTGCGCCCGGCCAGGGTCCCCCCGGCAGGGGGTCGTCCTTTTTGCGATGACCGGCGCCAGGACGGTGAAGGGGGGGTGGAGAGAATATCTAAGTCCCAGTCCTGGAGCTGCGGAATCGGAATCTGGAGGGCATCAGAGAATGGTTGCATGTCCTTATGGGTTTTGAGAGTGACCACACGGCCATCCCTCCAAGCCGAAAGGGCGAAGGGAAAGTTCCATCTATATGGGATCTGATGCTCTCTCAGAATAGATAGTAGTGGTTTCAGAAGGCGCCTTTTCTGTAGTGTAACCCACGACAGGTCTTGAAATAGGTGAATCTGCTGCCCCTCGTATTCCAAGGTGCGCATGGCCCGTGCTTTCATCATAATATTCTCCTTAGTGATATAGTCATTCATGCAGTAAATGACATCCCTCGGGAGGGGGGATGACCCTTTGGGGCGAAGAGCTCTGTGGGCCTTATCCAGCTTGATAGGATGGGAGGGCGGCTCACCCAGGACGCCATTGAAGAGCTTCACCAAAACAGATGGAATGCTGTCGTCATTGACGGTTTCGGGCAACCCCCGGATCCGAATGTTATTTCGGCGCCCCCTGTTGTCCAGATCTTCCACATGACGACCAAGATCACGTACCACTGATGCTTGGGCCACACGGGTTGGGTGGAGGGCGGATAGGTAGTTACGAGCAACAGCTTGGTCTTCATCGAGGGTATCCACCCTCTCTGTGAGGTGCGTAGTGTCCTGTCGCAATGATGAGATCTCCTGTTTGCAGGCCTCTTTCACCTCAGATATCAAAATTTTGAAGTCCGCTTTCCAGATGTTTGGAAGTAGTTAAAGTTAATCTGACCACTGCTGGGCATTTGGTGGAGGCGGAGGGGCCAATGCGCGGGGGTCTTGAGAGAATTCAGGGGCATCTGGACGGAGAGTGCGAGGGGGTACCCCCGAGGAGTGTGCCGAGAACGGACCAATGGAGTCCTCTTGGGACGCATCCCACAGGTGTGAGGGTGAGGGCGATAGACCCTCTGAGAGCTCCCTCCCTGCATAATGCTTGGTGTTGGTGTGAGACATGGTGGCCTTCATCTGAGATGAGAGCATGACTCCATGGGGTTTGCGGTCCCGCAGGAGCAGGGGGAGCACAATGGGATCCAAGAACCTCCGCTGCACCTGGAGGGTCCCGAGTTGTAAAGGCCTGGAGGCGGTCACGAGTCCCAGGGAAGGTGTAAGGCCCAGTGGTTCTCGCAGGGGAGTGGGCCTGCACTGCCACAGCAGTAGGTGAGCCGGGAGCCGCGGGTTTAGCAGGCTGAGAGGTAACCCCCTGGGGCTGAGGGGGGGAGTATGACACAGTCTGCAACCTACTTGATGGGTTCTGGAGCAGGGGGCCAGAGGATGGAGATTCTGGCCTGCAGGCTATCTCTGCGGTCTCAGCACTGCTATCAGGGCATGAGGCCGTAATGGCGGCGGCCACGTGGTGCGGCGGAGTGGGAGCCAAGGGTTCAGGCTGGCTGTGCGGCTTACCCGGTCCGGCGGAGTAGCAGGAGGAGGCCGGGTCTGCGGTGGCCGGGAGTGCTGCTGTGATGAGGGCTGCCGGTGTAAGTCTCGGTGCTCATGCTTCCTCCAGCGTGCTCCGGCTGCGGCAGGAAGATGGCGCCGGCTCCTCGGTGTGGCCGCGTCTGACCGCACTCCTGGTGACGAAGCGGTCCAGCCCGGTACCCGGCGTAGGAGGCACGGATTTGGTGGTAGGGGTTTTCCTGGGCGTCTGAGACCGATTTCTCCCCATCTATGGTCGGTGTTCAGCTTGTGGTTGGCTCAAACGGGCAGCCTGGAAGCGGAGCTCTCTCAGTGTGCGTCCATTCACTGAGCTCTCCAAGCCACACCCCCCCCTCCGCAAGAACTTAACTGACGATGTGAGGAGAACCTATGCCTCTACTGCGGCAGCCCAGAACATCTCCTCAGGGATTGTCCGCAACGTCCGGGAAACGCGCGCACCTAGGCTTCGTGGGAGAGGCGTCCCTAGGTGTGAGCAATACCTCTCCCCATCTCACCTTGCCGGTTCGGATCACTACCCATTCCGGAATTTCGTTCCAAGTGGCCGCATTCCTGGACTCTGGATCAGCCGGGAATTTTATTGATGCTACCCTGGTGACTAAGTATCGCCTCCTGGTGGTCCGTTTAGACCAGTCCCTGGTCATCTCATCTGTCAGCGGCGAACTGCTGAGTGATTCCATCCTCTTTCGGATGGAACCAGTGTCTCTGCAGGTGGGAGCTACCCCGTTCTTCCTCAGCTATTCTCCTGGGGCTTCCGTGGCTGCAACGTCACGCCCCTATGCTTGACTGGAAGACGGGCGAAGGTTTGCATTGGGGTCATGACTGCCAGTCTCGCTGCTTAGTGGCACCTTGCCCGGTGTGCCCCACTCCTCCATGGCTATCTCCCAAAGCTCTTCCGGGTCTGCCGGCACAGTACCAGGACTTTCAGGATGTTTTCTCAGAGAAGCAAGCGGAAACTCTCCCGCCTCATCGTGCCTATGATTGTCCCATTGATCAACTGCCCGGGACTAGTCCTCCCCGGGGTAGGATCTACCCGCTATCTGTACCCAAGACCCAGGCTATCTCAACCTACATTCGAGAAAATCTTCGTAAAGGCTTCATTCGCAAGTCCACCTCTCCTGCAGGCGCTGTTTTTTTCTTCGTGGAAAAGGAGGACGGGTCACTGCGCCCGTGCATCGACTACCGTGTACTGAACAAAAGCACCATTAAAAACCGGTATCCTTTACCGTTAATTACCGAACTCTTTGACCGTCTCCGAGGGACCAAAATCTTTACCAAGTTGGATTTGCGGGGTGCCTACAACCTCATTCGGATCAAAGAGATGGACGAGTGTAAGACGACCTTTAACACTCGGGATGGGCACTTCGAATATCTGGTGATGCCCTTCGGCCTGTGCAACGCCTCCGCGGTTTTCCAGGAGTTTGTTAATGATATTTTCAGAGATCTCCTATATTCCTGCGTAGTGGTTTACCTGGACGACATTCTGATTTTTTCTCCTGATCTGGAGTCCCACTAGTCTCAGGCGTCTACGCAACAATCATCTCTACGCCAAGCTTGAAAAATGCATTTTCCACTAGACCAGCCTCCCATTTCTCGGCTACATTATCTCCGACAAGGGGCTACAGATGGACCCTGCCAAGCTGTTCGCCGTCCTACAGTGGCCTCAACCTGTCGGTCTTCGGACCATCCAACGCTTTTTGGGGTTTGCAAACTATTACAGGCAGTTCATCCCTCACTTCTAAATGTTGGTCGCCCCAATTGTGGCCCTAACCAGTAAGCATGCCAACCCCCGACTATGGCCGCCAGCCGCCAAAGAGGCTTTGCACCTGTTCTATCCCGTCCGGATACTAAGTGCCCCTTCTTCTTGGAAGTCGACGCCTTTTCCTTGGGCGCTGGAGCGGTTCTCACCCAGAAGGGCCCTAAGAGCAAGATTCGGACCTGCGGATTTTTCTCTAAAACCTTTTCGCCCCTTGAGAGGAATTACACCATCGGGGATCGGGAGTTACTGGCCTTGCCTTGGAGGAATGGCGACACCTCCTGGAGGGTGCTTGGCATCCCGTCAACATCTTCACCGATCACAAGAACCTCCTTTACCTCCAAACAGCGCAGCGGCTAAACCCACGCTAAGCCAGCTGGTCACTGTTTTTTTCCCGTTTCAATTTTGTTATCCACTTTCGACCGGCAGAGAAGAATGTCAAAGCCGAAGCCCTGTCTCGTGCCTCTGATATTAGTGGAGAAGAGGAGGCCAAGCCTCAGCACATTGTACCCCCAGAACGTCTGATACCCGTGGCCCCCGCAAACCTCCAACGCGCACCCCCGGGTAAGACGTATGTACGCCCCGCACTTCGGAAAAGGGTGCTGAACTAGGGACATTGTTCTCGAATTGCCGGACACCCAGGGGTTCAAAGGTCGCCCTCTCTGATTTCCCATTTTTACTGGCGGCCGAATCTAGCCAAAGACGAGAAGAAATTCGTGGAGGCGTGTACCACTTTTGCTCGCAACAAATCCCCGCGCATCAAACCGGCGGGTCTGCTGCAGCCTCTGCCCGTCCCTAACAGTTCTTGGATCTACATTGCCATGGACTTCATCACCGATCTGCCTCCCTCAGACGGAAATACGGTCATCTGGGTGGTCACTGACCGATTCTCTAAAATGGCCCACTTCGTCCCGCTGCCTGGTCTTCCTTCTGCTCCACGTCTGGCCAATCACTTCTTCCAGCATATTTTCAGGTTACATGGGCTTCCACAACACATTGCCTCTGACCGGGGGATTCAGTTTGTTTCAAGATTTTGGCGAGGCCTCTGCTAGCAATTGCAAGTCAAGCTGGACTTCTCTTCGGCTTACCACCCGCAATCCAGTGGGCAGGTCGAAAGGTTGAATCAAGTCTTGGGTACCTATCTCTGCCACATCACATCTGCTAGACACGATGATTGGTCCAGTCTGTTGCCATGGGCGGAATTTTCATATAACTCTCTGGACTCTGATTCTGCTGGGGCATCCCCCTTCTTCATCATCTTCGGTCGGCATCCCTGCCCACCTCTTCCGCTGCCCTCTGCCTCCTCCGATGTTCCTGCGGTGGATAATCTGGTCCATGACCTTTCTGCCATCTGGAAGGAGATGCGCCAATCCCTGCTTTAGGCCTCCGCCCATATGAAGCTCCAAGCAGACAAGAAAAGAAGACCTCCTCCCTCCTTTGTTCCTGGAGATAGGGTCTAGCTTTCTGCCAGATACGTCTGCTTTAAAATCCCTAGCTACAAGCTGGGCCCTCGTTATTTAGGCCCCTTTGAATTTCTGAGATTCCTCAATCTGGTGGCCTACAAGCTCCGGCTCCCTCCTACTATGCGTATCCCAAACTGCTTCCACGTCTCCCTGCTGAAACCGGTCGTCCATAACCGGTTCTACCATTCTGTGGTTCCCCCGTCTCCCATAGCTGACTCCACCAATGTCTTTACCGTGAAGGAAATTTTGGCCATGAAGACGGTTAGGGGGAGGTGATTTTTCTTGGTAGAATGGAAGGGGTTTGGGCCAGAGAAGAGGTCATGGGAGCCGGAGGAGAACATCCTGGACCGGGGTCTTTTGTCTAGGTTTTTGCGGGCCTGGAGGAGGGGGAGGCCTAATGGAGGGGTACTGTTATGGGTTTCCCCGCGGCCCCTGTGCCGAGCCGCAGGCACCCCCGCACCCTCACTGCGGCTGCGGGCGATGCCGCAGCTCCGTCCCCGCAGCTGGCAGTTCTCCATCGGCACTTACCTCGCCACGCTCCTGTTCCGATCCGGGCGCACGTTCACCCCCTAGGGCGCGAGTGTGGTACTGCGGCCTAATTTAAAGGGTCAGCGCGCTGATGATTGGTCTCATCGGGCGCTGATCCTATTTAAGCCCTGCCCTTTCCTAGTAGCCTTGCGGAATCGATAGTGCCCTGTGCCTAGAGAGGAAGCATTCCATATTGTGTCTAGCTTTATCCTGTGTACCGTACCTACTGCCTCCATCCCTCGACCATGAATCTTAGCCGCCTGTCCTGACCTTCTGCCTGTCCCCGACTACGAACCATTGCCGCCTGTCCTGACCTTTTGCCTGTCCCCGACTACGAGCCTACCTAATGATTCTGTACCACGCCACACCTCGGCAGCCACCGCAAGCAAGTCACGTCAGGGGTAGCGACCTGGTAGCAATCCGCCGCAGCAACTCCATCCCGCTTTGCGGCAGGCTCTGGTGAAAACCGAACCTACTTAGACTCTGCTCCATGGTGTGGCTTATACCATCTCTTGCAGTGGTCCAGAGGATCCACTACCACTGACCGTTACAGTGCTGAGGAACCCCCCGGTCAGACCTACGAGAGGATGGACGATGGTGTAGATAGGCAGTGGCCAACTAACTACATAGGATGTCTCTATAGTACTTGAGTTTGTCCTCCCTCTCGGCAGGTGAAAAAAGGCCCCCATTTTGGACTGGTAGCGAGGGTCCAAGAGGGTGAAGAGCCAGAAGTCATAAGTCATAAGTGAAAAAAGTTAATCTTTGGCACAGAGAGCAATATCCCAAAAGACGGAACGGGCTTTATTGGAGATGTGTGTATGTGAGAAATACACACACTATATTTCAAAGATAGTTTATCACAATAAGTGAAAAAAGTATCTCTTTGGCACAGGGAGCAATATCCCAAAATAAAAAAAACGTTGGTTCAAGAACATCTGTGTATATGTCACACACACACTGTGCAGTTGAAAGGTATTTCACCCCAGTAACTATAAAATCAGAAGTATTTGGCACAGAGTGCAATCTAGTGTTGCTGCAAAGAGATCCGTGTACATAAGAGGCACAGTGGCAAGTGGCAGAATGTAAAATGACTATCCTATTTATAGGGCTGTGACATCACAGCAGCCAGCTGGCTGCTGATTGGCTGCATGTCTGCAGGTCATGGCATTGAGGGCATTCCTTTCTTTCTTCCATAGTTCTTTGCCCCATGTCACGCCATGTGTTTGCGGCCATTTTAGAAATAAAGACGATTCGTTACCATAAATCGCCAGGAAATTCGGCTTCATTTCGAATCGAATTTTTCCATAAACTCGAAATGAATTCCACTTTATCAGATTCGATTTTTATCAGTTTGCTCCATAAGATGCTAAGCTATGCTTACATATCGTGGAAAGATGATTTGTCCCTAAAGTTGCACTCACAGGATCATATAAAGGGTCTGCATAAGAGCCATAGGAATGAATCAGAACCCACCAGAGGAAAGAAAGGGACTGTGTCCTATGGGAAAGGCCTTGTTGCTTTCTTCTGATGGGATCCATCCCATTCTTGGTACTCAACCAATAGTTCATATGTGGATCATTCATAAAGAAGAGAAAACTAAGAACATGGATTCACTTATCCAAATAAGTTTTTTCATTAGTGAAGGGGAGGGAAGCCAATTAAAATACGTTTAAAGGGGCTATGACAGAAATACAAAATGGCCCTTAGTAGTGGGGGGCAGCCTCACAGGACCCCTGATGATCAATTGATTGAAGGGACCACTTCTCTCGTGCGACCGGCACAGTCTCTTTAGAGTTTCTGTTAGCCTGAATAGAACAGAGCCATGACCCTGTCGATCAGCTGACTGGTGGGAGTATCAGGAGGTAGACCGCCAGCAATCTAATATTGATAATAAGCTATCAACTTTAGAAGACGGAATAACCACTTTAATAAGGATCTTTAAATTCTGTATACTCCACTATGTTCTGTACACTTTGTTATCAATGTTAGTTTTTAATTGATATTACTTAAAGGGGTTTTCTCAACATGCTGTTTCACTGAGTCACAAGCAGCTTTCCACTCACTCTGTCTCCACATGCTGTGGGTGGTTCTATAGCAGTGATTTAGTGTCTAGCTGAGTTGTTATGCTAACAAGAGCAGACGATGTTTATCTTCAGTAAACACAAGTAAACACACGTTACATGTAGTACAATGGCTTTATCTGTAAACTGAAGCTAATCTTGTTAGAGATAATTAGTTTTTCTCCAGAGCTCTGTCCATTAGTCTGTCTGTGTGCTCTCCTCTCTCATGTAATCAGATAAGTTATGTTATATTCTGTAAGTTATGTTCTGGTAAAATAGGTCACCATAGAAACCTGTGTGCATTAACAGCTCATAAAATGTCTCTCATCTCATGACTAAAGTAAAATCTTTTGACCAATGTATTTAGAAAAAGTCTTAATTTAAATGTCCCTTCATGTAGAAAGCTCATCTTTGTAGTGAGAAAACCTCTTCAAATGATTTCCAGTGAAACAATTTAAAGAACCGTCACTTTTTTATACTTCTGTTGACTTTCGTTCTTTGCGGGATTAATAGTATTTTTTTAATGCAGCATTTGATGTATTGGGCTACAAAAAAAAAAGTTGATGAGGTGAACAAGAAAATAAACCAATATTGTTTATAGGGTTCTTTGTTGTGGTGTTCCCCTTGTTTTATAACCATGATAACTTTATTCTGCAGGTCAATACGATTAATATTTATACAGTTCTAAAATAGAATTGATATGGAAACTTTTTCTTAAAATAATATAGCTTGGAGATTTTCTGAGCCCAATAACTTTTGTTTACTTTTCTGTTGATGGACCCAGGTAAGGCCTTTTTTTTTGCAGGACAAGCTATAGCTTTTATTGCTACTATTTTGGGAATTATGATCCCCTTTATTTCATTGGAGTGGAGCAATGAGGTAACTAAAAAAGCACAATTCTGGCATTGGCATATACCATGCAGGATAAGCTGCAGTTTTCATTGGTACCATTTTTGGACACTTATAGCCTCTGATCAGTTTTATTCCATTTTTATGACGCAGTGAGGTTACCAAAAAAGTGCAATTCTGGCGTGAGGTATTTTATAGCTTTCACCATGTAGGATAAATACCATAATATTTTATTCTGACTTTTATAAATGCGCTGAAATTAATGTTTATTTGAATAGTTTGTTCATAAGATAAATGGAAAAGAATAGGAGGTCATATTTTTAAGAATTATATTTTTTTTACCTTTATTTTTTATTCCTTCCTAACCACAGGTGTGATTGCCTGTACACGACACTGCAATAGGTGGAGTAACATGGCAGGCCTAGGGACCACATGATTAACCAGGCAGCCCACATTCAACACCTTAGATGCTACAATCACACTAAATGATTAACTCCTTAACGACCTCCTTAACGATGGCGGGCATTTCAGGTCGTTCGTCTTCAGCGACGTCTTTTGTCTTCGCTGCAGACATCGGAGTTTGCGTTGCCCGGCGCCGCAACAGCGCTGAGATCAGGGCTGTACTACACAGCCCTGATCCCAGGGCAGGTCCTGTGAGCACCGGGGAACAGGGGAACCTCCGCACTCCGGTGCTTTAACCCTTTGATTGCCATGGATCGTCACCACGGCGCAATCAAAGGGTTTCCTTGCTCTGTCAGGTGATCGGAACACCCGGTGACCCGACAGAGCCCGGGGAACGGCTGCGCAGTCAGCCCTGGGACCTAGAGTAGCCCCAGGACTGTCTGTGTAACAAGCCAGTGATCAGGAAACACTGTGTGCTGTCCTGATCACTGCCTGTGTCAGACTGACACAGATTATAAAAAGTGTATAAATAAATAAATAAATAAATAAATAAATAATAAAATACAAATAAATGTTTAATAAAAAATAATTGTGCATACATTACACACAAAAAAAACTACACATATTAGGTATCCATACAACTGCAAGTTATTTAGTGTGAAATGTGAATGGAGTAAAAAAAAATGTAAAAAAAATAATAATTTTTTTTTTTAATTTTAAAAAAATTCAGCAATTATTTATAAGTGAATTTAAACTATTCCCCCATAAGTACAACTAGTCTCAAATAAAACAAGGCCTCATACAACTGCGTCATTGAAAAAATAAAAAAGTTACAACTGTTGAAACACAAGGAGCCAAAAACGAAAAAAAATGTTCTAGTCATTAACTACTTTTCAGGCGTTCGGCTTAAGGGGTTAAATGACCGGGATTAGAGATATTGCCACTCCTGGTTTCCAACAGCAGGTGTCAGCTATAATAACTAGTACGTACCTGAGCTCCTGAACCTACTCCATACTCCACACCCAACACCATGATTATGACATGTATACACCTCAGATGTTGGGAAGGGGTTAATCAACAAAGACTGAGCATGCTGGATGGTGTAACATTTAACTATAAAATGAATGAAGCATATACTCAGCATATTCTATTTTTTGGCCTCGTTGTTCAACGCCTGATGCGTTGGTTGCTGTATACAGTATACATTGAATGTACATGTGTTAATTTATGTAAACACATATGTGAAAAGAAATACACAACAGGCTTTAATGATGCTGTATATAAAGCAGATGAGTGCAGCTTGTTATCCTTCTCTTCCCAAACATTAATTAGCCTGTTTGATCCCTTGCCTCAGATAACCCATTTATGGAAACCCAAGTAGTTTTACACATTTCCCCTATTGTTAATCTCTACATATATCACTTTATGATACAGTATTTTGGCAACAGAGAAGGAAGCTGTGGAAGTGCTTTTATGTGGGTTAGAAGTTCATAGGATATTATCCTAGACAGACGCAAGTATAGTTTAAGAATACTTAGGACTATGAATGCACTTTCTTCAGGAGAGTCTGCATATTCCACCATACAAGACATTCACATGTGACCTTTTTCCCATTAAATCTGTGTAGATTTTGTATTATTTGTTATTAAATATATTGTTTAACTGTAATGTGGTGGGGACTTAATGGTATCTATGCAGGTAATCTAGGCATAACCAGATATCACAGCATGAACAGGATAATGGAAAGGCAAGAACAAGGACACTGACCAGGTGCTAGTATAGATCCAGCTGACACTCTTCCAGACAGTGTTTGCTTTATAATGTTTTTGGGTTTACCACATTGATAAGCTGTTCCCTATCGGTTGGGAAGGTTCCTGGTGCCATGAACCCCCATAACCACCGCTAATCTGGCATCAAGTTGTAACGGTCTGGTAGTGGACCCACTGGACCATCACAGGCGATGGAGGAAGCCCACACCAGGGAGCGGAATCTAAGTAGGTCCCGGTATTCACCAGAGCCCGCCGCAAAGCAGGATGGACTTGCTGTGGCGGGAGTCTACCAGGTTGCTTCCACTGGCGGGACTTGCCTGCAGTGGCGGCCAAGGGTAGGCGTGGTACAGATTCGTCAGGCAGGCTCGTAGTCTGGGACAGGCAGGAGGTCAGGACAGGCGGCTCTGGTTCGTAAACGTAGACAGGCAGAAGGTCAGGACAGGCGGCAAGATTCGTGGTCGGTAAACATGAGCAACGGGTACGGTACACGGGTAGGCAAGACAAGGCTATGTGGAACGCTTTCTTCAAAGGAATGAACACTAGGGATCTGGCAAGGCTGCCAGGAATGGGCCGGACTTAAATAGGGACAGTGCCCGGCAATGACCAATTACTGGTGCACTGTTCCTTTAAATTCCACACTGCCGGCACGCGCGCCGGGGTCCAGAGACGGACAGGACAGGAGCGTGGCCGGGTAAGTGACTGGGGGCAGAGACCGTGGCGTGAGCGGACCCCGGACCCGAGGTGCGGGACGGGGCGCCGCTCTGAGTAGGGGCACGGATGCGCCCGTGACCCGGGACGAGGGTCGCAGGGGCATCCGTGACAGTACCACCCCCCCATTGGCCCCCTCCTCGTTCTGGAGTGGAGGAATTTCTGGATGATGCTGCGGTCCAGAATATTCTCCTCCGGCTCCCATGACCTTTCTTCGGGACCAAATCCTTTCCAGAAAGAACCGTTTCCCTCTAGTCCTTCTCATACCTAGGATCTCTTTGACCGTGAAGACATTCGAGGCATCCGCCACAGACACAGGCGGGACTGTCTTCCGCGAGAAGTGATTCAGGACCAGAAGCTTTAGCAGTGAGACATGGAATGAGTTGGGAATTCGCATGGTAGAAGGGAGCCGGAGTTTGTAGGAGACTGGGTTAATGCGACTAAGAACCTCGAAGGGTCCCAGGAAGCGGGGTCCCAGTTTGTAGGAAGGCATTTTAAGGCGGACATATTTGGCCGACAGCCACACCTTGTCACCCGGAGAGAAGACAGGAGGGGGGCTTCTTCTTTTATCGGCTTGAATCTTCGTGCGCTCGGAAGCACGGAGCAGAGACTGGTGGGTCTGGAACCAGATGGTCTTCATGTCCTGGACCAATGCATCTGCCGCCGAAACCTCGGATGGGGATGCCAGAGGGAGAGGTGGGGGGGGGATGCTGACCGTATACAATGTAGAAGGGCGAGGCCCCCGTGGACTCAGAATCAAGAGAGTTATAAGAGAACTCCGTCCATGGCAGCAAGTTGGACCAGTCATCTTGGCATGCAGAGAGGAAGTGGCGTAGGTAACACCCCAAAACCTGATTGACCCTCTCCACCTGGTCATTCGTCTGAGGGTGGTAGGTAGAAGAGAAGTCGAGATTCACCTGGAGTTGGGTATACAGGGATCGCCAAAACTTGGAAACAAACTGGACCCCCCGGTCTGAGACGATTTGCTGAGGAAGCCCGTGTAGACGAAAAACGAGAAGAACAAATAACTCAGCCAGGCGGGGGCAGACGGCAGGCCAGGCAGCGGGACAAAATGCGCCATCTTGGAAAACCGATCTGTGATCACCCAAATAATAGTGTTGCCAGCCGAAGGAGGGAGATCGGTTACAAAGTCCATCGCTATGTGAGTCCATGGTTGAGTAGGGATGGGTAGGTGATGTAGTAGGCCTGCCGGCTTGTGACGAGGCGTCTTGTTGCCGGCACAGGAGCTCCTAGACTCAACGCCTTCCTTGACCTCCGTCCCGAGCTCTGGACACCCATAGACCCGGGATATCACGAGGTTTGTTGGTCGGGCGCCGGAATGACCGGCCACCTAGTAGCAAGGTCCCCACTTCAAGATACATCTACGATGAGCAGGGCTCACGTAGATCTTCCCCGGGGGAACTTTCCGGAGGTCGACTGGAGCAGCCGAGATAAGACGTTCTGGGGGAATTATGTGCTCCGGAGTAGTCTCTTCACCCACCACGTCGGAGGCACGGGTGGGTGGACTTGCTGCGGCGGGATTCTACCAGGTCGCTTCCACTGGCGGGACTTGCCTGCGGTGGCGGGCAAAGGTAGGCGTGGTACAGATTCATCAGGCAGGCTCGTAGTCGGGGGCAGGCAGGAGGTCAGGACAGGCGGCTCTGGTTCATAGACGTGGACAGGCAGAAGGTCAGGGCAGGCGGAAAGATTTGTGGTCGGTAAACGTGAGCAACGGGTACGGTACACGGGTAGGCAAGACAAGGCTATCTGGAACGCTTTCTCCAAAGGAATGAACACTAAGGATCCGGCAAGGCTGCCAGGAAGGGGCCGGACTTAAATAGAGACAGTGCCCGGCAATGACCAATTACCGGCGCACTGTTCCTTTAAACTCCACACTGCCGGTGCGCGCGCCGGGGACCCGAGACGGACGGGACAGGAGCGTGGCCGGGTAAGTGACCGTGGCATGAGCGGACCCTGGACCCGAGGTGCGGGACGGGGCGCCGCTCGGAGCTGGGGCACGGATGCGCCCGGGACGAGGGTCGCAGGGGCATTCGTGACACAAGTGTTCAATTCCCTGCAGAGCCACTCTGGCGGAAAGATTGCAAGCTGCCTAGTAAAATGATAGGTTTTCTAGATCAGCTAGTGCCGTTAAGTTTTGTCACTGAAATCATAGTGACTATTCAGCTCTAGTCAACTTCATATACAAGTCCAGCTTTCCAACACTATGGTTGAGTAGGGATGGGTAGTGGATGTAGTAGGCCTGCCGGCTTGTGACGAGGCGTCTTGTTGCGGGCACAGGAGCTACAAGACTCAACGAAATCCTTGACATCCTTAACGAGCTCTGGCCACCAATAGAACCGGGATATCAAGAGGAATGTTTTTCGGGCGCCGGAATGACCGGCCACCAAGGAGCAATGTCCCCACTTCAAGATACATCTACGATGAGCAGGGCTCACGTAGATCTTCCCCGGGGGAACTTTCCGGAGGTCGACTGGAGCAGCCGAGATAAGACGTTCTGGGGGAATTATGTGCTCCGGAGTAGTCTCTTCACCCACCACGTCGGAGGCACGGGAGAGAGCGTCGGCCCTCACGTTCTTCTCCGCGGGCCGGAAGTGGATCTGGAAGTCGAACCGGGAGAAAATGAGCGACCACCTAGCCTAGCGTGGGTTGAGTCACTGAGCCGTCTGGAGGTATTGGAGGTTTTTGTGATCAGAATAGATACGGATGGGATGGCGAGCACCTTCCAGTAGATAACGCCACTCCTCCAAAGCCAGCTTGATAGCTAGTAGCTCCCGGTCCCCAAGTGTGTAGTTCCTCTCTGCCGGAGAGAACGTCTTGGAAAAGAAGCCACATGTTACAGTCTTGCCCGTGGGCCCTTTTTGCGTGAGAACTGCTCCGACCCCCACGGACGAGGCATCCACTTCCAATGTGAAGGGTTTCGCGGGGTACGGCCGCGATAGGACAGAAGCAGTGGCAAAGGCAGACTTGAGCTTAGAGAATGCCTCCTCAGCTTCGGAGGGCCAGCTACGCGGGTTAGCATGTTTCTTCATAAGCGCCAGTATAGGAGCCACTAGCGTAGAAAAGTGGAGAATAAACTGGCGATAGTAGTTGCAGAACCCCAGGAAGCGCTGTATGGCTCGCAAGCCGACTGGGCGTGGCCACTGCAACACGGCCGACAGTTTCGATGGATCCATCCGTAGGCCTTGGTTGGACAGGATGTATCCCAGAAATGGAAGGCTGGTTTGGTGGAAGAAGCACTTCCCCAGCTTGGCATACAGATGGTTCTCTCGGAGACGCTTCAACACCTGACGAACATGGCTGCGATGGGTCTCGAGGTCAGGAGAGTACACCAAGATATCATCTAGGTAAACCACTACGCAGGTGTAGAGAAGATCTCTGAAGATGTAATTCACGATCTCCTGGAAGACGGCAGGCGCATTACACTGGCCGAGGGGCATCACCAGGTACTCAAAGTGCCCGTCCCTGGTGTTGAAGGCCGTCTTCCATTCATCGCCCTTGCGGATTCGAACCAAATTGTAGGCCCCTCTCAGATCCAGCTTGGAAAAGATCTTTACGCCCTGCAGACGGTCAAAGAGCTCTGTGATCAATGGCAGAGGGTACCGGTTTTTCACCGTGATCTTGTTTAGACCCCGGTAGTCTATGCAGGGCCGTATGGAACCGTCCTTTTTAACGAAAAAGAACCCCGCACCCGCGGGAGAAGAAGACTTCCGAATGAAACCCTTCTGGAGATTCTCCTGGATATACTCCGACATGGCTTGTGTCTCTGGAACAGATAAGGGGTAAACTCTGCCCCGAGGAGGACTGGTACCAGGCAGTAAGTGAATCGGGCAGTCGTAAGAACGATGCGGAGGAAGACTCTCGGCTTGTTTCTCAGAGAACACATCAGCGTACTCCAGATACCGGGCAGCGGCTCATGAAGGGTTGAGCGGGAGCAGGAAAGCACCGGGCGAGGTACCACCAAACAACGTCCCCAACAGTTGGGACCCCAACGAGTTACTTCTCCAGACGTCCAGTCCAGCGTAGGAGAGTGGAGCCGCAGCCATAGAAGTCCGAGGAGGACCGCCGACGAGGAGCGAGGCAACACGTAGAAGGAGATCTCTTCCTTATGTAGCGCCCCCACGTGGAGGGACAGCGGCTTGGTAGCAAACTGGATGGTGTCGCTAAGCAGCTCCATGCTGACAGACGAGATAGCGAGCGGTTTCTCCAGGCGGACCACCAGAAGACGATACTGTCTCACCAGAGGCTGATGGATAAAGTTCCCGGCTGAGCCCAAATCCAGAAATGCCGGGACATGGAACGAGATTCCAGCTTCGGACACGACCTGTACTGGCATCAGCAGGCGTGGAGAGGAGGAGTTTGCACCTAGGAATGCCTCTCCCACAGAACCTAGGTGCGGTAGTTCCCCGCATGCTTGGGACGCTTGGGACAACTCCTCCGGAAATGCTCTGGGCTGCCACAGTAGTGGCACAAGTTCCTTTGCCGACGCTGAGCCAACTCTTGCTCAGTGAGACGAGCCTGATCAATCTGCATGGGCTCCTCGGTGTGTATTGGCGACTGTGGCGCAGGAGTCCTCTGGAACACCAGTGCCTGGCGAGGAAACCGGCAAGGTTGAGCTCACTGACGCTCTTGCCGAAGTTCCTCTTCCCATTCAATGAAGCGCACATCAATGCGGGTAGCTAACCAGATCGTCACTGAGGGAAGATGTCCTTAACTCGGCTTGAGAGCCCCTTCTTGAAGGTGGCACATAGAGCGGCCTCGTTCCATGACAGTTCTGAGGCCAAAGTGCGGAATTGCACCGCGTAGTCTCCTACAGACAGATCCCCCAGGCGTAGGTTTAGGAGGGCTGTCTCAGCGGAGGATGCACGGGCTGGTTCCTCGAACACACTGCGGAACTCACTGAGGAACGACTGTAGGTCCGCCGTCACCGAATCGTTCCAGTCCCACAGGGGTGTTGCCCATGCCAGGGCCTTCCCGGAGAGCAGGCTGACCATGAAAGCCACTTTCACACGTTCGGACAGGAACTGATCGGCCATCAGCTCCACGTGCATTGGGTGATGAACCCCCTGCAGAGTTTCGGGTCTCCGTCGTACTTGGTTGGGAGCGACAGCCGAGTCATGGGGCCCCCCCGAGCCCCAGGAACCACTGAGGCAGGAACAACCACAGGAGATGGCGAAGGTTGCCGCTGCTGGGCGGTGACGAGTTGCTGCAACATGGTGGACAGCTGGTTCAGTTGCTGCACCTGTTGACCTAGCTGCTGAGACTGGCGGGCAACAATGGTCGTCAGATCCGCCAGGCTGGGTAACGGCACCCTGGCGGGATCCATGGCCGGATCCTACTGTAACGGTCTGGTAGTGGACCCGCTGGAACACCGCCGGCGATGGAGGAAGCCCACACCAGGGAGCGGAATCTAAGTAGGTCCCGGAAGTCACCAGAGCCCGCCGCAAAGCGGGATGGACTTGCTGCGGCGGGATTCTACCAGGTCGCTTCCACTGGCGGGACTTGCCTGCGGTGGCGGGCAAAGGTAGGCGTGGTACAGATTCGTCAGGCAGGCTCGTAATCGGGGACAAGCAGGAGGTCAGGACAGGCGGCTCTGGTTCGTAGACGTGGACAGGCAGAAGGTCAGGACAGGCGGCAAGATTCGTGGTCGATAAACATGAGCAACGGGTACGGTACACGGGTAGGCAAGACAAGGCTATCTGGAACGCTTTCTCCAAAGGAATGAACACTAAGGATCCGGCAAGGCTGCCAGGAAGGGGCCGGACTTAAATAGAGACAGTGCCCGGCAATGACCAATTACCGGCGCACTGTTCCTTTAAACTCCACACTGCCGGTGCGCGCGCCGGGGACCCGAGACGGACGGGACAGGAGCGTGGCCGGGTAAGTGACCGTGGCATGAGCGGACCCTGGACCCGAGGTGCGGGACGGGGCGCCGCTCTGAGTAGGGGCACGGATGCGCCCGGGACGAGGGTCGCAGGGGCATCCGTGACACAAGTGTTCAATTCCCTGCAGAGCCACTCTGGCGGAAAGATTGCAAGCTGCCTAGTAAAATGATAGGTTTTCTAGATCAGCTAGTGCCGTTAAGTTTTGTCACTGAAATCATAGTGACTATTCAGCTCTAGTCAACTTCATATACAAGTCCAGCTTTCCAACACTATGGAATGTGCATTAAAGTTGAGAATATTTTTTAGGATGTCTCGTTCATTTATTGTGTTTTTCCTTCTGTACAGATCAAGTGATTTTGTATAAATGCCATTACCTTGAAGGTATGTTCACTTTATGAGAACCTGTGACAAATCTGGACATGTCTGTTTAGTAAATCCTTGTGTCCCTTGTGAAATAACAATTCTGGAGCATCTCCTCTTATAACTCTGTGTTGTGCTGTTCAGTAATACATTTCTAGAAGGAATAACAGAGGAACAGCACAACACAGAGTTATGGAGAAGATGCCTGGGACTGAGCTCTGGGCAATGTAACAAGATTAGATTCAGTAAACAAAAGGTACAAGTGCTGTGACAACTGAAAAGTCTGACTTTATCTGTAATCTTGTTAGAGATAAGATCACCTGTACTGTCAGGGTAACAGCTCAGCTCATTTACTAGAAGTTAAATATGCTAATCACAGCTGTAGAACCGCCTACAGTCTGAGGAGACAGAGGAAGTGCAAACTGCCTGTGAGTCATTGAAACAGCATGGTGAGAAAACCTCTTTAATATATGAAAGCTCTTGCTCTGTTTTTTTCAAGAACTAGCTTGGAGTAAAAAGACTGTCTTTTTGCATTCCTCTCCATCTCCTGCTTTTTCCTTTTGCACTACATCTTGGACACCTCCACCAACACCAGGGCAGTGAGGCTAACTATTTCCAGAGAGTGTTCCGGTGGATGAAGAAGGAACACCACTCACTCATGTGCCTGCAGACCCCTCTTCACTGTAACAATCTCAGGGGAGCATGAGAGAGCTGGGTAAGAGACCCCTGTAACAACTACTACTCCTATCCTCTCCTCTGCTACCTCTGGGTCATTGCAGAGAGTTGGTTCATATGCATTTGGACCTTGTTAATTATATGATGGGGCAGGCCAGATTCAGCCCTTTGGCTTTGAGTTTGGCACATGAGGCATAGAGGGTAATACCTACAGATGTCGCTGGAGAGACTGCTTTTTCTTTCTTGTGGAGAGCTATTCTGTATACTGACTGAAATGTACAATGCATACAAGATAAATAAAGTCATATATGTACAACATCACTCAGATTATTTCTAAGTAAAATGGTATCAAAAGGTGGTCATACACATTTATTACATCCCCACGTCCCCATATTAAACGTTGACCTACTGCTTCTTACCTATAAACACTGCAGCACGTAAACCATTTAGAATATTAAGCCCCCATTAAACATTCACTAAATGTTATGTAATTCTGCCACCAGAGATCAGGATTCTGTGCCACTGACCATTCCCCATGTGGGAATGACCGACAGTTACCAAACCACAAAAGTTATGATACTCACCAGAGACCTAATGCTAAATGTTCCACTCTATCTTCTATTCTATGAATCATGCTCTGAGTACAGCTTTAAATTACCTAGATGGCCTCAGGGTAAGTGTGGTGTGAAATGGGGTGGGGGATCTCTGTTTTCTGATGAACCCTGTGAATTCTAGCAAAGGGATATATGAATGCAGCTTTTATTCAGTTTGTTCCATGACTGATATTCAGGGAAGAAGTAGATGCCAAACATTTGACAACTATTTTAAATAACATTGCACATTTCCCACCATTACTTCATAAAATAATACATAAGCACAGTAACATTATACCTGCGATGGTAAGAAAGTACATACATCACACTTCTCAGCTATCTCAAAAGAAAAAGGTAAGAGCTATCAGACTCTTGAAGGCTCTGGATTAAGGAGAAGGCGAGCATAGGTTACTGTTTCTATCTCTGTGACTGGCACACTTTTTATTGGAAGCACTCTTATTTTTGGGTACAGTTTATGGAGGCAGTCTCTATCTGAGGCACTTGTTATGGAGTCGTTTATGGCTTGGGCTCAGAATATTTATGCAACCTCTTTTTGCCAGGTGCATTGTCAGATCCTGGACACACGATGGATCCACAGCCAAATTCAAGGTGATACCCTAGGATTTCTGCCATGTATTTTCACTTTTTATACTGGATTTTGTTGTGGGTTTAGATGTGGGATGGTCACATTCAGTGGGACTAATCCATGTCCTGGCTACCCAACATGGCTGCTGTGTGGAAACTGCTTCTATAAGGGACGTATCACTTATTTTTTTCTGCAATGTGGATCCCATTCCAACACCTGCATGAAAATGCACCATGTGAACATGCAGGTGGAGGGACTCTTTACCTCATACTGTTTATGGATACTTTCTATCCAAGGCACTGAATATGGAGGCAGTCTCTACCTAAGGCATTGTATATTGATGCCATCTCTAACTAGGGCACTGTTCATGCAGGCAATCTTTACCTAAAGCAGTATATATGCGGGTAATCTCTGCCTAGGGCATTGTATATTGAGGCCATCACGAACTAGGGCACTGTTCATGGAGGCAATCTCTACCTAAAGCAGTATATATGGAGGCAATCTCTGCCTAGGGCACTGTATATGTAGGCCATCTCTACCTGGGACAGTGTAATATAGAGGCCATCTCTACCTAGTGCACTATTCATGGAGGCAATCTCTGCCTAAAGCAGTATATATGGAGGCAATCTCTACCTAGGGCACTGTATATGTAGGCCATCTCTACCTGGGACAGTGTAATATAGAGGCCATCTCTACCTAGGGCACTGTATATGGAGGTAATCTCTGCCTAAGGCACTGTATATGTAGGCCATCTCTACCTGGGACAGTGTAATATAGAGGTCATCTCTACCTAGGGCATTTTGGAAGCAATCTCTACCTAAAGCAGTATATATGAAGGAAATCTCTGCCTAGGGCATTGTATATGGAGGCCATCACTACCTGGGGCACTGTACATGGAGACAATCTCTACCTAAAGCAATATATATGGAGGCAATCTCTGCCTAGGGTACTGTATAGGTAGGCAATCTCTGCCTAGGGCTCTGTATATGGAGGCAATCTCTGCCTAAATCACTGTATATGGAGGCAATCTCTGCCTAGGGCACTGTGTAAGGAGGCCATCTCTACCTGGGACAGTGTAATATAGAGGCCATCTCTACCTAGGGCACTGTTCATGGAGGCAATCTCTACCTAGGTCACTGTATATGGAGGAAATCTCTGTTTAGCTCACTGTATATGGAGGCAATCTCTGTGTAGGTCACTGTATATGGAGGCAATCTCTGCCTAGGTCACTGTATATGGAGGCAATCTCTGTGTAGGTCACTGTATATGGAGGCAATCTCTGCCTAGGTCACTGAATATGGAGGCAATCTCTGCCTAGATCACTGCATATGGAGGCAATCTCTGCCTAGGTCACTGCATATGGAGGCAATCTCTGCCTAGGTCACTGCATATGGAGGCAATCTCTGCCTAGGTCACTGCATATGGAGGCAATCTCTGCCTCTATTTATGGAGGCACTCGGTACTTGGAGTACTGATGATGTAAGCACTCTCTTCTGGGGGAACTGTTTAAAAAGGCACTATCTACCTAATGTGTAATTTATAAAAGCACTCTTTTCATGGAGAATTTTTATTGGAACCACTCTCTCTGGCTTGGTTTTTGTAGGCAACCTGTGCCTGGGGAACTGATTATGAAAGCACTCTCTATTAGGGTCACTGTTTAGGAAGGCAATCTCTATCCCAAATATTTTTCATGAAGGTACTTTCTACCTAAGGCACTGTTTATAGATGCATTTTATAAGGGGCCAGTCATGGACACACGAGAAGACACAGACAGTGAGGCCCTGACGCTGGTCCCAACCACTGTTCCTGTCTTTTGGGGGTACCCGACTCCTTAAAAGGTCCCAACCAGAAGACTGAACACTATACTGAATATGGGGAAACACAAGACACAGACAAACAAATACAAAACACAATAAGGGAACGTCAGGCAAGCAAGGTGGGCAACAAGCGGGAAGCGTAGTACCAAATCGGAAGACTGAAAAGAAAAAACGTAAGACGAGCCAAGTCGGTAACTGTCAGGCAATGCAGTACAAAATCAGGAGGAGAAGTATAGTCAGAAGCCAAGCAAAGTCAGGTAACCAGAAAATACAACAAGAGAACAGCGAGCAAAAGGTATAGGAAGGACCCAATATAACAGGCACAGGAGACAGGTAAGGGAATCCTTAAATAAGGAACCGGTGAACACAGAACAGAGGTGATTGGTGGAAAGAACACAAAACCAGATAGGGAAACAAAACTGTCAAAGAGGAACACAGTTTAACTAAAAGGGTGCTGGAGGATTCCTGGCCATGGGCGTTGGCCAGGAATTAATTAACACACAGGGAAGGTAGAACTTCACACTGGTAACTAAGAATACAAAATATTATGTTAAAAACCATGGCCGGCGACCAGAACTCGGAGCTGTGGGTCTGTCGGGCATGATCATGACAGTACCCCCCCCCTCCACAGACCCTCCAGGTTTGCCAGGGTGGGCTTGGTGAAGTTTTCCCTTTACCAGCTCGGGGATATATTTTGCTGATGGGACTCGAAGACGGAGCCTTTCTGGTCTGAGTCGATGCCTTTTATTGATTTGTTTTAGTTGGGCGTTTTTTAGAGTCTTATTACTCCTAGCCCAGACTGTGCACAGTCGTTTAACGGCGGATTCAATTTTAGTTTCACAACCTTTAACGGCGGAATACGTGAGGTGGAAGCCATCGTCACAGCAAAAGTGGAGCTGCTCAGAAGGAGCAGAACTTGGTATGTCTGTAGTCGAGGACACAAGATCTGAATTCACGGCGGCGACAACTACTCCCGGAGAAAGAATATTTTCAGGTTCCTCAATATACCGGTACATAGATTCTCGTTGCGTGGCAGAATAGTTGAGCTCTGCCCCCGGAGAGAGGTCTATAGTGCAAACATCAGGCTGGTGCAGAGGCAGATTATCCACCACATCTCCATCAAAGACGCCATTGAAAATGGAATTACATTCTGAAATATCGTGAGTATTAATTACAGCACACACCAAGGAGTGCGCTGTCTTCAAATGAGAACCACACAAGTCCCTCCATTTGATCAACTCGGTGGTCCTCCAGTATATGATTATGGAGGTGGAGCCAGGGCAACCAAAGAATAATATCCGCAGTGAGTTTCTCCATGACAAAAAAGGAAAGCTTTTCGGTATGTGAACTCCCTACATCTAAAGTGATCTCTGCAGTACGAAATTTTATTCTTCCTCCGGTTAGGGAGGTAGAATTGACACTTGAAACTGAAAAGGGAGAACACAATGGAATTAGTTCCAACCCCAAGGCTTGAGCAACAGCCATGCTGATAAAGCTAGCTGCAGCACCTGAGTCAATCATGGCTCGACAAGCAAACCTCTTGGAACTAGAAACCAAGGTTACGGGCAAAACAAACTTGTTATTAGAGTTAGGAGGTACCTGTATACCAGAGTTACCTTCCTGGAAATTGCTCAGGCATTTGGTGTTTCCTCGGGGTGACTTGGGCCTAGTCGGGCAGTTTCTCAGAAAATAGTCCGGTTTCCCACAATAAAGGCACAAGGCGTTCTCCATTCGATGTCTCCTCCTGGTGGCAGCAGATATGCAACCCAACACCATGGGTTCTTCTCCACAAGACTGAGAGGGAGATGGAAGAGAGGAACTCTCCAAGAAGTTAGAAGGAGATTTTACAGGAAAGCCTGACTTGAGCTGAAGAACCAAACCCCCTTGCTTTTCCCTGCGTCTCTCCCTTAGTCTTCTGTCAATAGTTACGGCTAAAGTCATGAAGTCATTTAAGGTCTCAGGGGTTTGGTGGCTGACCATAGCATCTTTTACAGCATCAGACACCCTTGCCTGAAGAGGGGTTTTTAAAGGTTGGTCAGATCACCCGGTCAACGTACACCATTGGCGAAACTCGGAACAGTAGTCTTTGGCCGAGCGACGGCCTTGCTGAATAAATAACAGCTGAGATTCTGCCCATGTCGCATGGTTGGGATTATCATAAACATGGCCTAGAGCTAAGAAAAATCTGTCCACTGATTGCCACTCAGGGGCTTCAGGGGGTATAGCTAATGCCCAATCCTGAGGTGGACCCTGGAGGAGAGACACAACAATTGCTACTTTTTCAGCCTCAGTGGAAAAATAGTTGAAGCAAAAAAATAGATGACAGGATTCCCGGAACGTTCGGAATCTGTCAGGATTACCATCCAATCGATCCGGTAGCAGCATCGTAGATTTCTGACGGGTGCTAGGATCCACAAAAACAGGGGTAGGTAGGGACACAGATGGGGTGGCAAGTTTGGTTAACGGGGTCGTTATGGCGTCCAGACGCTGCGAAATTTGATTCATAAGCCCCACCATGCCCTGAAATTGGGTCATCAACTCATCCAGGCGGTCAGTGACCGACAAGTCGGTGCTCATGTTGACTGGAATATGGCCTGTTAAAATGCAAGGAACCGGTCAGGGACACACGAGAATACACAGACAGAGTGAGGCCCTGATGCTGGTCCCAACCACTGTCCCTGCCTTTTAGGGATACCCGACTCCTTAAACGGTCAGCCCCAACCAGAAGACTGAACACTATACTGAATACGTGGAAACACAAGACACAGACAAACAAATACAAAACACAAAAGGGAACGTCAGGCAAGTAAGGTTGTCAACAAGCGGGAAGCGCAGTACCAACTCGGAAGACCGAAGAGAAAAACGTAAGACGAGCCAAGTCGGTAACTGTCAAACAATGCAGTACAAAATCAGGAGGAGAAGAATAGTCAGAAGCCAAGCAAAGTCAGGTAACCAGAAAATACAACAAAAGAACAGCGAGCAAAAGGTATAGGAAGGACCCAATATAACAGGCACAGGGGACAGGTAACTGAATCCTTAAATAGGGAACCGGTGAACACAGAACAGAGGTGATTGGTGGAAAGAACACAAAACTGGATAGGGAAACAAGGCTGTCAATCAAAGAGGAACACAGTTTAACTAAAAGGGTGCTGGAGGATTCCTGGCCACGGGTGTTGGCCAGGAATCAATTAACACACAGGGAAGGTAGGACTCAGTACACACTGGTAACTAAGAATACAAAGTATTATGTTAAAAACCATGGCTTTCGTCGCAACGGCCGTGGCCGGCGACCAGAACTCAAAGCTGGTGGTCTGTTGGGCATGATGATGACACATTTTCTACCTAGGGCACTGTATATGGAGGCAATCTCTGCTTAGAGCACTGTTAATAGAAGCCCTCTTTACCTCAGATACTGTTCATGGGGGCGCTCTCTACCTAGGACACTGTAATTGGAGGCAAACTCTGATTAGAGCACTGAATATGGAAGCACTCTCTTTTTAGGGCAGTGTTTACAGAAGCATTGTCTGCCTAGGGTATGGTTTATAAATACACTCTCTTCATGGAGGCTTCCTTTGCCTAGACAATCTGTGTGTTCAGGGCACTGATTATGTTAGCACTCTCTATAGGGGCGCGGTTTATGGAGGCACTCTCTGTCTAGGGCACTGTTTATAACAGCACTCTCTTCCTGGGGAACTTTTAATGTAGGTGTGATATGGCTGACCTTATGGAAACATGACCAGTATTTAACAGTGGAGCTTATATGCAAAAGATGTTCTTTAAACCTCACATCTAGAAACTTTATAAAGCCTACAGTCCCTGACAGAAGTTCTGTCGCTAATCCATGTTGTGGAAACCAAAGTTTATGGACCATGGAGGCCATTTCGAGACAGACTCCTACAAACTGTTCTAGTTGACACAGGGACTTGAGATAACCAGGCCTGTTGGAGCTGAGCTGATGTGGAAGAGGGTCTGGCTTTTGATTTTCGAACCAACAAACGTTCCTCCTGAGCAGTTGTCTTGTGGGTCCTGCCGGACCTGGGCTTGTCAAAAACATCTCCAGTCTCTTCAAATCTTTTTTTAATTCTTTGTACTTGACACTGAGAAACATTAAAGATGCCAGCCACCTCTGCAGTGGATCTGCTCTTCAGCCTCTTGATAATCAAGGCTTTGGTCACTGGGTGGATTTTTGGCATGTTGTCAGAGGTCAAGTTGCAGTTCAAGTGACGGTCTGGGGTGCTGGAGTTCTTTTTATTCACACCCACTAATTAACCGATCAATTAGTGAGCTCAGGTGAGGCTGTAAACTAGGATAGGGTGCATTATATAACAAGGCGACAAAAAAATCTGACCTGTGTTCCTTAAATGACCAATATTTAAGCAGTGAAGCTAATTTATTTTCGTTAAAAAAACTTCATTTGGGAAGGTTTCAGCTTTCATAGGAGTCATTCCTAAAACCAATGGATGAATTTTAAGTCAGGTTATAAGCTTTGGTTTCCACAATATGGATAAGCGACAGAACTTCTGTCAGGGACTGTACTGACAAAAATTGTACATTTTTAATTAAATTAAAATACAAAATGTGTGAATATTTTAGTTTGGCAGAAGAAAGACATAGTCCGATTTACTAAATAACCCTGCCTTCCAAGCTAAAGGGTACATTTTGTTTTCCTAGAATTGAGCCTGAGAGGGTTTATAAACACTCCGCACCACTGTATACTTCAGCATGACCAAGAAGGGCACACAATTCCCTGCGCTCCGGAGCGTTTTATGTGTAGTCTGCATATGACATCATCTCCCAGCATTCCCAAGAACCGACACGAACACCATTTCCATGTTGCTAAAAGATGAATTCCAAAAAACAAATAAATTGTAGTGTTTTCCTTCCCTAAGAGCCCTGTTCTCTATTTATTATAAAGTTTGGCCTTTAATCGCTCTGAAGTGCTCCGAGTACTTTAAATAAACAGCAGAGAGGGTTCAGTCTAAGAGGACATGAAAGAATTCAGGATTTGGGTACCAGGCAGAAACACATGTCAGTAATTTGGCTGCCTTGTGTGTTTTGGCTTGAAGAAAGCATTTCAACGTAAACGGGAAAGGAAAAATTTATCCTGCTAGTGGTGGGGGTTACAAAGCAAATTGGTTTCAGCTGATAATCATCGCTTAACCTTTTAGATGCCAGAGAAATGTCAGCATTGTATAGCATGGCCCAGTCTTGAGGGTTAAGGTGCTTTAGAACATATAAACAGGTTTGTCGCAGTCCAAATATAGAATTGACTTTAAAGTAAATTGTGTATCTACAGATAAGAAAAAATCTGATTTGAATTCAAAAACATGACATGTGCAAGCTTCAGCAAGCCCTTGGCCAATCCAATGTGGCTACATAGCCTACAATACAGTGCCTATTGGCATTCATTCTTGGTTGATTCACTCCAGTGCAGTAACTGTTACACCCGCCATAAAAGATTTCCAAATATTGGCTTTACAATGGCCGCTGCTTGGGAAACCCAGCAAACAAATCCAGTAATTATACCAAAAATACTTTATTGGTTGTTTCTATACCAATAAATCTATTCTTGCCCTTACTTTTCTAAAGCAGTGTTTCTTTCCTCTATCATATAATTCTATTTATCATATGGCTCAGCTTTTCTCCTCTATCATATAACCCTATATATCACAGAGCTCAGCCTCTCTCCTCTATTACCCTATATATCACAGAGCTCAGCCTCTCTCCTCTATTACCCTATATATCACAGAGCTCAGCTTCTCCACCTCTATCATATAACCCATATATATTACAGAACTCAGATTCTCTCCATCTATCATATAACCTTATATATCACAGAGTCAGCTTCTCTCTCTCTCTATTTATATAACCCTATATATCATAGAGTCAGCTCCTCTCTCTTTTCATATAACCCTATATTATCACAGAGCTCAGCTTCGTCCCTTTTATCATTTTTAACCCTATTATCACAGAGCTCGCTTCTCTCCCCTAAAAT
>JAODAL010019419.1:0-72080 GCA_025379985.1 Phyllomedusa bahiana | reverse complement strand
GGGGGGGCCCAGGTGCTTCAGCGTAGGGGGCCCTAAAATTTTTCGTTGGGGGCCCGGATGAAGAGAGGGGGTTGGGTCTTTTATATTTTAGGGTTATATATGGGGGAAAAGGATTAAATTCTGTGTTATTTTGGGTTAATGAAAAGAGGAGAGGACGAGATTTTTTTTAAGGTTATATAGGGTTATATGATAAAAGAGGAACCCTTTTTATCTTTTAAACAACCAAGTAAAATAATTTAAAAAAATTTTATTTTTAAATTTCCCAAAAAAATATGGATAAAAGACTACAGTTCGATCCCAAAAGGGGCCAACCTGGCATAAAGTACAAAACCACAAACCCTGTGAAGTTAAAAACTAAAAAAGGTTACAACTGCTTATTAATAAATCCAAAGCTTACTTGGTCCTCAAAAAGAATATATTTTTTTTTAATATACAGTGGTACCTTGATATAGGTAATGAATCGAGATTAGACTTATGCCAAACAGCCTTTTGTCTTAGGAAATAAAGGGAAAATAAGCTGTTCTTCTTCTAATAATAATAATAATAATATTGTGTTTTTTGAAAATTCTAGCCATTTTTCTCCAAAGGCAGTTTGGGATGAAGTTTGAAAAAGCGGGAGTAAGAGCTGAGCCGGCTCCCAAGGGGGACTGTGTTTTAGCAGAGCGTATAAAAGGGAAACCTGCAGAGGAATTAAGACGGCGGCTCTGCCGAAAGGTTAGTGAGAGAGGTATACCAGAGTCCCGAACAAACCTAAAAACACACTTTGCTTATTTGGGAAACGGCAGACTTCTGTGCAGTCAAAACCCCAAAAAACACCCCTTTAAAGAGAGGGGACCAAGGGGCCAAAATAAATTCACCCCTGGGCTTGAAATACTGTAACTGGCAGAAACTTGTGCCGAGCTCCTCTGTTATGCCTCTGCTGCCAATGCCGGTCCAGGTCACAAGTCGTATTCCAAGCAAATGTTGTATAGCAAATAAAAAGTTTCAAGTCCAAGCAGGACATATTCCAAAGTGGACGTATACCAAGGTGCCACCATATTTGTAATTTACTGTTCATCTTTATTTCTATAAAAATAGATTTTCATATATAGCGAGTAAATAAACCTCGGTATCCAGTTTGGTTGAACAGGGACCTGTGTCATACAATATACAAGCTCTGGCCCCCTCTGGATAGGCACATATAACTTTAATAAGAAGAAACATTGGACGACATGTCCCAACACGAATGTGTATTTTCGGTAAAAAAAAACTTTGACGCCCTATTCTCGATATAAATGAACTGTAATAGATCAAAACTAGACGTATTATACACCGGGCACGATACATTGTAATGTGCCTAAAAAGGGGCATTACATACAGTATAGTAGCAATGATGCCCTGTGCGCCTCCGTAACACAATGCGCCTATCGAGGGGCATTACATACATTACCAGTGATTTGCTATGCACCTCGATTGTACATTGCACCTTTTTAGATTCATTACGTTTACTATGCTTGGTAAACAAGACGCCAGATTTTTGAAAGGATCGTACTTTTAGGCTCACATTACACTGAGTAAATGCACCTAAAAACTGCAGTGGCGACACCAATTTTGGACATGTCACCTATAGTGTTTCATGCTATGAAGATACTTCATCAGGTTTCATAAAGACCATTACATCCAAACAGTGTTGAATATATCCACAAACAAAATACATGTAATGTCTCAGGGAAAGATGCAAAATTGACGCGTTTCAGATCAAGTAAGGTTCTTTATCATAGCTAAGACTTTTCTAACAGGTGTTCTTATTTATACCGACCTGAGAACTCCACCTCTCATGGTCACAAGACTAAATGTACATAAATAAGAAAAGCAAAAAATGCAGAATAACCCTTAATAAACACAGACCAAATGTAAAGCTAATTTATAGCTAAATCTAATTCATGATTAAGGTCAGGTGGTATACTGCTATTGAGCATCAAGATCCAAAAGCCTTCTCTCCTTAGGACGAGATGTTTCCTATCATCACCTTTCTCAGGTAGATTAAAGGGGTTGTCTCACTACAGGGATTGCTGCTTTTTATATTAAAGATCTTGCAAAAACAAGTCACTTTGCAATATGTGTCCATTAACAGTGTCCTACCTATTCCTAGATATCCCTTCTTGTATGGGCTGCATCAGCTCCTCAGGTCGCTATAGCTACAGACCTGATCTATCCCTCCTGATAGGCTGTCAGCACTGGTTGCTATAGCTACAGAACCGTTGATTCCTCCTTGGATAGCCCTGTTTAGCACCCACGCGGGTTTTCTATAGCTACAGACCTGTTCAATCTCCCCTGATAGGCTGCCAGCGCTGGATGCTAGAGCTACAGACCTGTTTGATCTCTCCTGATAGGCTGTCAGCACTGGTTGCTATAGCTACAGACCTGTTCAATCTCTCCTGATAGGCTGCCAGCGCTGGATGCTAGAGCTACAGACCTGTTTGATCTCTCCTGAGAGGCTGCCAGCACTGGTCGCTATAGAGACAGACCAGTCTTCTACTGAAGCCTAGTGGAAGTCAGTAAAAATGCCCCTGAATTCAAAATGAAACCTAGAAAACAGGACTGAGGTGAGATGAATCAATGTAGTGAGACAACCCCTTTAACATGTTCTATGCCAAAACAAGAAAAAGTGAAGATTGTTTTAACATTCAAGTGTGAAATTTCATATAGATGCTCATGTTTTCTTATTTTCAGCTTACTATTTATGCAGTCTACATATAATAAATTACAAGATTTACATAATATTATGTACACCACCCATATCGATAACGAATAGTTTTTTTCTAAAATGGCCGTGAGCACATGGCGTGACATGGGGCAAAGAACTATGGGAGAAAGAAACGCCCTCAATGACATGTGCATACATGAAGCCATTCAGCAGCCATCCAATTTCTGTGATGTCACAGCCCTATAAATAGGCCAGCCATTTTACATTCTGCCACTTGTCACTGTGTCTCCTATGCACAAGCATCTGGCTATAGCAGAACTACATTGCACTCTTCCGATTTTAGAGTTACTGGGGGGAAATACCTTTCAAATACACAGGTGTGTCATGTATACACCTGTTCCTGAAGCAGCATTTTTTTTTTTTTTTGGGATATTGCAATCTGTGGCAGAGTTAATTTTTTCACTTTTTGTGGGGAACTCTGGGCCACACGTATGAAACGGTTTTGGTTTAAAATTCACTTTTTCCCCATAGAAACCTATGGACAAAAAAGGGAGTTTTAGACCAAAACCGTTTCATACATGTGGCCCTCTGTGTCAAATCCAGTGTGTGTATTTCTGCCCTACACACATCTGAAATCCATACAGTTCAGTCTGTAGGGAACACAGAAGACATGCAAATATCCCATTTACTGTCATCTCTGTTTTGGATCAACTCCTGTTTGTTCTTGGTTTTAGCAATACTGATGGATTATTGACCGATTGAAAGCGGACACTGACGGATGAAAGGAAGGGCAACATGATCAGTGACGTCAACGCAAAATTACTGCTGACAAGTGACATCCTTAACACTCTTTCGGGGGTTTTTACATGTATCAGCGTTTAACAGAACAAGTTCTGTCATAATCTGTGGAATCATCTGATGACAGTGTAAAATGAGTGCGTTCTTTTGTAGGATCTTGGCCCTCAGCTCGGTTCTTTCCAGCTGGCGCTGACATTACCTTGTCAGGCTGCATTCCCGCTTCACTTATTTGGTCAGTTTTGCCCCTGAAACTGCCCTGAGAAGTGAGAAATTTTCCCATCTCTAATATACATTTTTTCCTGTTACGTCTATTAAATCCTCTACTGTGTAGCCACATATCTCCTCTATCCATGGTAATATGAATTGGGGAAAGGAGTGATCCCAGAGTGGGCGGCCTTCTAATTGAAAAGCTACACCCTTCATCCAATATTTCCTTCAGGTCTCAATCTTGCATTAGGATGGGTAAATGCTTCTGCACTATGCATGACATGTATGTACGGGGCCAGAGGCATAACTTGAAGCTCCTGGTCCCTAGTGCAAAAAGTGAAATGGGGCTTCCCCAGTTACCATGTACCATTTATAATGCTGGTGTCTCCTTATGTGGCAGAAGGGCTTTTGGGCTTACTCAGGCTGCAGGACCTGGTAGAGACTGCTACCTCTGCACCTCCTATAACTACGCCCTTGTACAGGGTTGTGCCAGTATTCTGGTGTCCTTTCAGCCCAAAAACTGGTGCAGCCCTGTTCTCTCGATGTATGAGCAGGCACAGTGTCGGACTGGTGGATCCTCCCGTGCATGTCACAGCGGGGCCCGCCGCAGTCCTGTTCTCTCGATGTATGAGCAGGCACACTCCAAAATTAGGCGCATTATCGGGCACCCATGGCACCACAACCCTATAATTCCACACATTTATGACTGGAGAAAAGGAAAACTGGGTGCATTACTGCTGGAACAGGTAGACCAAGTTCAAAGTGGTTTACCTGAGCCTGAAGTGTCATAGTGGAACTAGAAAGTGCCAAATCTATGACCTGCAGTAGAACAGGTTTGTACATTTAGGTGCATTCTACATGGCTTTAAAGCTGTTTAGAACTGGCCTCTATGCACCTAGATCATACATGTCGCCCAATATGTTTAACATCATAGTATTGGTTAGAAAAAGTGGTGACAAAAGTGGGACAAAAAAATATATATCGTAACTAAAACTTTTCGCAAACCTCTATCAGGTAATACAATTGTGCATGCAAAATCGTGTTCTCCAGAGCTCATTATTAAAGGTGTTCCTGTGGGGTGGAATTAATTCGATCTAAATGAAGTTGCACTAAGGAGTCAGATTTCCGATTAGAAAAAAAGGAAAATAAAACAGCGCTTATGATCTGAAAGAAATCGAGACTGGACATTACAGAGAGCTTCAAATATTTGTAGAGTTAAAATAGGGTAAATTTATTAAAGAAAACTAATAATAAAGCAGGGAATAAATCCTTTGCAGCCGATAACAAAAAATATCGTCCCAATTTTGCTGAAATTGCACAATAATGATAACAGGGTTTTCTGAAGATAATTTTGGGACCAGTGATTTTTTGGGACTTTTGTTCCTGATCCTTTACATTAATGAAAGGCTGAAGGGAAGCAGGAGGAGGGGGAGCTGTTTCCTATACATGTTTTTGTCTTAAAGGGGTTGTTTCACTACATCGATTCATTTCACCTCAGTCCTGTTTTCTCATGTTTGAATTCAGGAGTTTGTTTACTAGCTTTACTGGCTACTACTGGTCTGCAGTGACTAGCTGCTGAGGACACCAGGTCTGTAGCTATAGTGACCAGCTCTGGCAGCCTATGAGGAGAGGTCAAACAGGTCTGTAAGCTATAGCGACTAGTGCTGGCAGCCTATCAGGAGAGATAGAATAGGTCTGTTGTTATAGCAACATGTGCTGGCAGCCTATCAGGAGAGATAGAACAGGTCTGTAGCTATGCACGTGCTGCAGCCTATCAGAGAGATGAACAGTCTGTACTACAGCGCGGTGCTGGCAGCCTATCAGGAGAGATAGAACAGGTCTGTAACTATAGCGACCGGTGCTGCAGCCTATCGGAAGATTGACAGGTATGTAACTATAGCGACCAGTGCTGGCAGCCTATCAGGAGAGAGCAAACAGTTCTGTAGCTATAGCGACCTGAGGAGCTGATGCAGCCCATACAAGAGGGGATATATAGGAATAGATAGGACACTGTTAATGGACACATATTGCAAAGTGACTTGTTTTTGCAAGATCTTTAACATAAAAAGCAGCGATCCTTGTAGTGAAACAACCCCTTTAAATAAAAAAAAAACAAAAAAAAAAAACAAGTGCTTGCTTTATGAACAGGAAATAAACATGGTTGTTTTAATAAAATTAAATAAAAAGAAACATTGTATTGCAGTGTAATGTAATGCAGCTACAGCTCTTGGGACAGCTCGTCGGTGATCTGGCATACCGATTCAGGAGAGTTGTGCCTTCCTTAAAAGGGGTTTTGCCACCATGCAATGTCGACGTGGGATGCTTAGAAATCATAAGTTAGGCACTTTCCTAATTGCATGTCATTAAAAAAAGTGTAAGGTGCCACAGCTGTAGCCTTCATTACCTTATCACTGTGTCAGCTGGTTCTCATTGGAGCCGACCTGTTCTAAGCCTCCTGCTTGCTGGCCGCGCTTGCATGGTTCTTATCTCTTCCTCTGAAGCCTCCCTCCGGAGTGTGCACGCTCTGACAGGCGCAGTAGCTCCTCTCCTGGCCAGGACAGTGTGTCTGCTACTCACTTCCCCCTCCTTCCTGTTCGCACAGAATCTTCAGGGACTGTGCTTTGATTGAGTGAGGGGGATATGCTAGCTGGTCTTCAGATTGTCCTGCTGTCCTCACTCACATTGTACAACATACATGCCAACTCTCCCGTTTTTGGCGGGGGGGTCCCGCTATTTGGGGTCCCCTCCCGCCCGCCCGGGGGATTTGGGCCCATTCCTCCCGCCGCCGGGCACGGCGGGGGCTCTTTAAATGGCCGCGGCGCCGGGAAAGTAGCGCTAGTGCGCTACTCTGGCGCCGCCGGCCGCTCCTACAGGCGGTGAAGCAGCCGCTGCGCCCCGCTTCACCCCCCCGGAGTCTCGCTTTTGTAGGGGGGAAAGGCAGGAGGGATCGCTCCTCTCCTCCCTCCTCCCCCTGAATGTCCGGCCCCGGGGTTGTGTGCGCCGCACATACAGGTCAGCGGCGCAGGGGAGTGACGCGCGGCTGCAGGGAGTGACGCGCGGCTGCTCTCACGTCCCCCTGCGCCGCTGAGGAGATCGTCCGGGAGCGGCCGTGCTGCAGGAGCCTGGTGAGGTAAGTGGATTTTATTATTTTATTTTTTTAGCTATATGGGGGGCTCTGCCGGGCAACAATGGGGCACTACCTGGCAACAGAGGGGGCACTACCTTGCAACAAGGGACATTTACCTGGCAACAGAGGGGACATCTACCTGCAACAATGGGGCACTACCTGGCAAACGGAGGGGGCACTACCTGGCAAAAGTGGGGGACATATACCTGGCAACAGAGGGGCACTACCTGGCAACAGAGGGGATATCTACCTGGCAACAGAGGGGGCATCTACCGGGCAACAGAGGGGGCACTACCTGGCAACAATGGGGGCACTACCTGGCAACAATGGGGGCACTACCTGGCAACAGAGCGGGCACTACCTGGCAACAGAGGGGGCACTACCTGGCAACAGAGGGGACACTACCTGGCAACAAGGGGGCATCTACCTGGCAACAATGGGGGCACTATTGCAACAATGGGGGGCACTACCTGGCAACAGAGGGGGCATCTACCGGGCAACAGAGGGGGCATCTACCTGGCAACAATGGGGGCACTACCTGGCAACAGAGGGGGCACTACCTGGCAACAGAGAGGGCACTACCTGGCAAACAATGGGGGCACTACCTGGCAACAATGGGGGCACCTACCTGGCTAACAAAGGGGGGCACCTTCCTGGCTACAGAGGGGCATCTACTCGGCTACAAGGGGGCATCTACCTGCCTGTAAGGGGCACTACCTGCTTATGGGGGGTTACTACCTGGCTATAAGGGCATTTACCTGGCTTTCTTCCAAAGCCGTTATGCAGTTAGGTGGAGTGGGTGTGGCTTTTTGAAGGGGGCGTGGCATACCGGAAAGATGGGCGTCTCCATACAAATTTTTGGCCGCGGCGTGCTACGCGCGCCGCCGTCTAGAATCTCCTGCTTTTTCATTTTCAAAAGTTGCCAACTATGTTGTACAGTGAAACACGGCAGGAGCAGGATGTTTCCCTTTCTCCATGTCTACGCTTTTCTATGTTCAAGTTCTTTGCTCCGATCCCTTATTCCTTGTCTTCTACGTTTCTGCATATTCTAGGTATTTGCCCCCCTTAATCCTTGTCTTCTACGTTTCTGTATATTTTAGGTCTTTGCTCCGATCCCTTACTCCTGGTCTTCTACATTTCTCTATATTCTGGATCTTTGTCCTGCTCCCTGCCTCCCTGATTTTAGTTGTGGAGCTGGCAGGAGCGCATACTACTCGCAGCGCGATGACATCACTAAGTGCCGTCTGGAGGGCGGATTTTTTTAAACTACTCAAGCAGAGAACGCCCCGATCTCAAGACCCAGGGGACCAGCAGCAGCGTGTGAGGTAGGGAACAGCCGTCTTGGCAAAACCCCTTTAAATGCACAACATAATACGGTGATCAGACATCTATACTCATACTCACTACCTTTCCCCTTTTAGTGGAAAATACTGCACTAGCGAAAGCGTGTGTAGCTCTTTTTGTCTTTCTCTGTATTTAAAAATATACTAAAACTTTATCGCTAATTTGCTTCTCTGCTTCAGGTTTTCTAATTATCTTCATAGCGGTGTGAATTTCTTTTTCCTGATTCAAATCTAAAGCACAGGCACACAAGAAAGAAGAAAAAATGTCATAAAATTGAACTTTTAACAATAAACAAGATAAAAAATTTTAAGAGGAATACTCTAATAATAATTACCGCACGAAAAGACAGACGACAATTACAAGCAAGAGTAAGTGCCAATGATGTGGGACCAAATTCAAAATGACCCTATAAAGCCATACAGTGCAAGCTAGCACATCCAAGCCTAACAAAACATACAGGGTGATTGCCCCGATAAGGGCGCCCCTGTTTGGAACCTCACCTTACACTGCAAAAAAGCCCTGTTAGTCCCTTAGCTCCCGTTCCGACATATATCGATAATCCCTCAAATAAATCTACACAGATCTCCTCAGGGGACATAAAGGGATTTTATAAGAAGACCATGGAGTCGCAACATAACAGACCAAGGGGTCACATGTACTGTATAAAGAGAAGCCTTGTTGGCAAAACATAAGCTACAGTAAATACCTACATATAAATAACATCTTGCCAAATAGCAAACGAGACAGTGAATATGAGGTAGGTAATTCAGGGATACTTACTAGATTGCTGGCGCTGCGTCTGAGTGATAAGGGGCCGAGTGCGGCCCATACACCATGCGGCTGTGTAACGTAAGCAGATGTCAGAGTCAGCATAATCGGAGTAAAAAATTCTGCTACTACGGGAAGTCTGCTGCATACAATTTACACATACAGTCCAATAATATAACAGTATGTGGTTACATAGTTCTTAGTAGTGGTAGCTGCAAACGGATAGGATTTGGAATATTACCCTAGGACTATGTAAGTCCTTATTTAGATCACTTTCTTAGCCTGGGTCTGTTGTATCTAGTCTTGCTCAAATCTGTCACTCTCTTCAGTTTAAGACTGTAGGCCTATGTATGAAATTTAGGAACTTTTTTCCCTCTGACTACCTTTAAAGGGGTTGTACCATTTCATTAAATGGTCTTCAGAATAAGGGGACAGTGAAGACAAGCAACTTTGCAATTGGATATCATTTGCAAAGCTGTCTTGTTTTCACAGTCTCCCTTATCTTCATTTTCTGTAAATACTCTTCACTAGTGCCGGTTGGATCATTTAAAAAAAAAAAAAACCTGTAACCCTAAGGGGGACATGTATGAAGATCGGCGCGTCGAAGCGCTTGTTTTCACGCTTTTTACCGTGAAAACTGTGCCTCGTGTATGTCGGTGCCGAAGTGCGCTCATACATGCGGGGCAAACTTCGACGCCTCTGGCAGACAGACCACATTGAAATAGGTCTGCCTGTCGGAGCAGTAATGCTCCTCACTTGGCCGACCCGCATTCATACATGCGTCTGAGTTTTCGAATGTGGTGCGTCCCGCCCCAGAACGCCCACAGAACGCCCCTTCATGTTAGGCGCATTACAGTGGCAAACCTTGCGCCTAACAGCGCATTAGGTGCGTCCGTCAGCGGAGCCGGCACAGTGAGGCGCATTATACGGCTGAAAATGTGTGAAAGCTCCGATCATACATGTCCCTCTAAGTGTAAACCCAATTTACAGTCAACTTTTTGGTGAGTATCCAATTTGGTTCCACCCGAACTGAAGCCGTTGGATGAGGATCAAATTTGCCTTTGACCTAAATCCGAAGCACAACATTAATGGTATTCATCAGGATACCTTGAAAAAGTTATCCCGACATATACCATAGCAAGACTATAGGAAAATGTGGTCTATTTTTCAGTTGCAAATGTTTTATGCACCAAACACAAAAGCAGGGTCTACCATATTTTTGTGTCTAGCGCATAAAACATATACAGCATGAAATAGAGCAAATATAGTCCAATAACAATGGCGCCAGCAATGGCCCAAAACATGATATGAATGTGGCAGAACAGATTTAGAGGAAGATTGAGCTCCAACCACTATAAATATTTGTCAAGATGCTAATATGCATGATTATTACAAAGGTGGAAATTCAATTTGAGGTATATACAGTACTGTGCAAAAGTTTTAGGCAGGTGTAAAAAAATACTGTGCGAAAATTGTACTGTAAACATGTTTTCATACATGGAAGTGTCAATAGATTATTTATATCAGTTATCAAAATGCAAAGTGAATGAACAAAAGAGAAATCAAAACCAGATTAATATTTGGTGTGACCGCCCTTTGTCTATTCCTCTAGGTAATTGTAGACAATTTTTGAAGGAATTTGACTGGGAGGTTGTTCCAAACATCTGGGAGAACTAATCCCAGATCTTCTGTGGGTATAACTGCTCAGATCCTTCTGTCTCTTCATGTTATCCCAGACAGAGTGGATGATGTTGAGATCAGAGCCCTGTGGGACCACAAAATCACTTCAAGGATTCCAAAGGCAAAGGGTGATTACACTAAACAATTAATTTAGCCCCTTACATAAGAGTACATCTTTTGCCGGCAAGTTCCTATGTAGCAAGCTTATTCAATAAATCCACTAACAGCTGACATCTGCCACTAACAGCAGGGACTGGAGCTGGCTGTTTAACCCAAACACCTCTGCAATTGCTGCCGTGGTGTCTAAAAGAATGAGGTGGCAAGGTCACAGGGTGCTGATCAGTTTCCATGCCAACTGGAAGTCTCACGAAGGCTTTCATACCCGCCATGTTTAAATTTCCATTACTTCCTGCCCCAGGCAGGAGGTGAAACTATGGTCAGTTAAACCCCAGGGAACCAGGGGTGGACAGTGTTAGACTGGGGAACCTTAGGCCCACCGATGGAGTTGACTCTGGGGACGAGTGATGTAGTTTATTATGGGGGCCCACTGATGTAGTTGACTTTGAGGGACGAGTGGTGTAGTTTATTATGGGTGCCCATTGATGGAGTTGACTCTCGGGACGAGTGCTGTAATTTGTTACGGGGGCCCACCGATGGAGTTGACTCTCGGGACGAGTGCTGTAATTTGTTATGGGAGCCCACCAATCGAGTTAATTACAGGGCCCATCAGTGGAGTTGATACCGGGGCCCACTGGTGGAGTTAATTCTGGGGTCTCTTGGAGACGTTAATTCTGGGGGCCCACTGGTAAAATTGATTGTAGGGCCCATCCTACAGCTACTGTAAATAACTGTATATGTTTCTTGCCATTCTTTCTCTACCTTTCAGCATATCCCAAGAATGCATAACCAGTTGAAAAGCAACTTCAGGCCTCCGATGTTCAGGAGCCTACCAGGGATATCCCTTTTTCCCCATTGGGCCAGTCCGAGTCTGAAGCTGAATCTGAACACAGGAGCATAGTCGGGTGTAATGTTGCAAGTTCGTAGGCAAGATGAAAACATAAAAACATAGACTTGGACAAGGCCTTAAAGCATAGTCTGGAGGACAGTCTCGCTTTGGTCATGCTATGGATCAGTGACATCATTGGGCAACAGTGGAGTTGATAGGACTGGCAATGGAAGGCAGCAGAGTGATGTGTGAACATCCTGTAGAAGAGGAAGAGGACCACTGGGAAAACCACTTTCATGTATTTCTATATCTTCCCAAATAAAACTGGAAACAATGAAAAAGTATTTGATACATATAAAGAGCACAAAATAATTGTATTTGTCAGGTTTGCTCTCCTGTTCCTCTAAGACTCTCCTCATATATATTTATTTGATAATTTTGACCTTTGGGGTTCTTCGCAAATAGTTTGCAATATCATAGTCAATCAATCATTCCATTTGGTTTATATTTGGAAAAACTAGCAGAAGTGATTCTGGTCGAGCTTGCAAAATGTTACTTCAATTTGTTGAATATTATTCCGTGTAGGATTTAGGTCAAGAGGGGTAACGCTAACTCCAAAGCACACAGAATGTGTCTGCAATAAAATTCCCTTCGTGAATAATTCATACATAACAGCATAGGTGACTCTTCAAGCTTTTTGAATTAAATAGAATTGATTTCTCACTTTTTTATGTTCGGCCTTAGAAGCTTTTTTTCTACTTTTACTTCTCCCTAACAAATAAAATATTGATTGGGCCTCATTGAACATATGTTTTATTTAAACTTTGACCTTTGTCAACTTGTTATGCCTCCATGTGAAAATGCTACGATATTTTGGACTCCGGTTAAATTGTCTTCTTCTATTAAAGGTGAGATTAAATGGAATCTGCTATGTATTATGACTGCAAGGAATGGAAAAGGAGAAAGAAATATACAGTATAAGATAGATTTCAAAGTGAACCGCATTCAGATATGGATTGGGTTAAATTATTGTTGTCTTTTTTTAGGCTTTTGTCTTTTTTTCCTAATAGGAATGTATATTTTGTATACAGATTTTGCCTTTGCTATAGGGAATTTATTGCCCTTTTATCACTAATTAAAAAAAGATACTGTTATATACTCTTTTCTTCATAGCCATTTTTATTCTCTGATAGAAAATTTTTAAATTCTGTCTGTATATGAATATAGGGGCGGCCATCTTGCTGGAACTGATTTTAACAACATTTAGAGAGATGCTTTACAGCAGTTTAATGGACATAGGAGCCTGTGGACAGGAGCAGACCCATTGACTTCCATAGGAGAGTTTTCTGGGCATGCTCTGTCACCTGGGAAGAGGTCAGTGTGAAGGGAGGGAAGAGGAGGAGCTGTGACATCTTCTATTGAGAATGGTAGATCCTATGCACTCTAAGGGCTTCTCCGCACGGCATGGGTTTTCCATAGAGGCCCGTTTTAAAAGTTTTCACCCGGTTTGCAGGCGGTTTTCAAAACCGAAAATCATCTGAAGAACCGGGTGAAAACCCGGACCTTGGGGACAAGCCCTTATAGTGCATAGGATCTACCATTCACAATAGAAGATGTTACAAAATGGGCCTCTATGGAAAACCCATGCAGCAGTCCCCACTGCACGGATTTTCCGTCCGGATGTTTTTCAGACCGCGGTCCGAAAAACATAGAACATGTTCATTCTTCCGACCAGTTTTCGGACGGAATATGAACATATCTATGGGAAGGGGGAGGGCTTTTCTCCACTAATCACGGAGAAAAACCGTCCCCCGCTGGCCGTGTGCACGGCACGAAAACAGTGCAAATACCGGTCGGGCAAACTGACCGGTATTTGTACTGTGCCGTGGGGACGTGGCCTAATGGTAGGCTTACTGTAAGGGCAGGCCTGGGATGTGGATCCTCTGGTATAAGCCACGCAAGGGAGTGGAGTATAAGTAGGTCCAGTATTAACTAGAGCCCGCTGCAAGTGGTGCTGCTGGTTTTGATTTACAGTAGGTAACACAAAATAGCCTAAAGGAGTTGTCTAGTTCCTATAAAAAAGAAATACAAAGCTACAAGTACCTCCCCCCAAAAAAATAAAAAAAAACTTTGCTTATCTTCCTTTTCTCCAGTGCTGGGTTTCTCCAGTCTTCTGAAAAAAAAAAAAAAAAAACAGAGGGAAATGAGAGTTATATCATTTTTTCATTTGCTATTCCTTTCAATATATTTTCTATGACTTTGACTTGTGAATATGTATTTTGGTGATTGTCTACAGGTTCAGTATCATATTCTAGTGGCTATTGGATATAATAGGACCTTGTTCTGCACCTTTCAGAGCTTTATAATGTGTTTTTATACATCTTAGGATATTTTAATGAAATAGTTTAAGTTTTTATTGTTTTATTTTTGTTCTGTGAAATGTAGAGTATATTTATACAGTTTACATAATGTGCCTGATTATAGTCACCCTTCTTCAGTTTCACATGAATCCTCTATATTGAAAATATGAAAGAATAGAGGGTAGAAGAAAGGAAGGTGACTGCAGGAATGGACATGGAGGAGACCTGCTGGTGAGGCTTGGTGATGCTATCTCCTAATGACTCAACAACCATTTAAAGGTTCCTGAGATTCTACTATTTAGTTTCTTGACCTATTGTAAGAGAGCAGCATCATCAATCATATGAAGTTGTCATCCTTATATATCTCTTAGTGAACAATCATAGATTCACCCAATATTCTTTCAACTATATGAAGTGACTATTACAAAAAAAATCATGGTGGAATTAGGCTGTTATGGAGATGATAGAGTTTAAATGGAGTCCCTGACACCACACCCTTCCATTTTGTGCTTGCACAGCAAGGCAAGGAAGTCGAACATGCGCACTGCTGTTCCATTCAGAGTCAATGGGAGAGACTGACATAGCAGAGTACAATGCATTTTGATCTAGAAGGATGTCTGTGTTAGGGTCACAGTGTATAAGGTTTCCCAGTTGAAATGTATGAGGTAAAACATAGACCGGGCCACCTGCTTCCATTCCTCCGTAGTCAATTCTGATGCTCACAAGCGCAAGCTATTTTGGTGATGGATAGGGGTCAGCATAGGTACTGCAGTCCCATATCTACCAAGCTGTGATGTCCTGTGTGTTCATATGTCATTCTGTCTGAGCCAGGATTATCTTTTTTGGCAATTTGTGCTGAAGTAGCTCTTCTGTGGGATTGGACCAGATGGGCTAACCTTCCATCCCCTCATGCATCAATCAGCCTCTGATACCGATGACCTTATTGACAGTTCTCTATCTTTGGTTCATTTATGGAAGGTAAAAACAACTGCAGGATAGGAAAGATCTTTTTAAGAGCCCTTCTATCATATCTGGGGTTATCTCTTTCAACAAATTGTGCTACACTAGCTCTTCTGTGCAATTGGACTGAATACTAGCCTCCTTCATGAATTGGCGCCCATGAATTTGTTGAGAGTTCAACAGTTCTTCTTCCTTAGGTCATTTATGAGAGGTCTAAACAACTGTTAGCGCCATTCTATCATACCCAGGATTATTTTTTTCGAGCAAATTATGCTAAAGTAGCTCTTCTGTATGATTGGACCAGATGGGCTACCCTTCTATCCCCTCATGCATCAATCAGCTTCTGGTACCGATGACCTTATTGACAGCTCTCTATCTTTGGTTCATTTATGGAAGGTACAAACATCTGCAGGATGGGAAAGACCTTTTGTTAGATACCCTTCTATGATATGGTTATCTTTTTTTTTCAACAAATTGTGCTATACTAGCTCTTCTGTGAGATTGGACTAAATTTTAGCCTCCTCCATGAATCATCCTTTGGCACCCAAGAATTTGTTGAGAATTCAATAGTTATTCTTCTTTGGGTATTTATTGGAGGTATAAACAACTGTCAGCACCATTCTATCATACCCAGGATTACTTTTTTCCAGCAAATTGTGCTAAATTAACTCTTCTGTGGGATTGGACCAGATGGGCTAGCCTTCCATGTCCTCATGCATCAATTAGTCTTTGATACCCTTGACAATTTGCCAGTTTATCAGTTCTCCTTCCGTGGATCACCTATGGATGGGAAAAACCACTTCAGGATGGGAAAACCCCATAAGACCTGACATTAGAGATGTTCAGACCCAGTCGTCCAGCCATTACAATGTGGCCCTTGCGAAAGCCCCTTCGATACTTATCCTTGCTGATTATTCGCTTGCTGCCTAACATATCCCATCCCTTGACAGATGCCATTGTCACAAGATTACCACTTCTCCTGTCAATTGTTTAAATTTTGTGGCTGATCAATGTATAAAATAAGACTCTGGTTACAATGACGCCCTATTCCATTTAGTTGAGGAAGAATAACATTACTTTTGCCATCAACAACACTAAAATTTGGTACAAAAAAGCAATAAAATAAATAAAGATATGAAATAATATTTTCGAGTTTCATTTTCTGTAACTGAAATGTTATCACCACAAAGAAAATTCTGTGCAGATTGGCTACCAATATGGAGCCGAGTCATATTGTTGAGTAGGTACAATAAGCGCCTTAAACAGTTGTCATATTCTTCTACGACGACTATAAACTATATTGACATTAAGTAGATGCAGTGAATCCCGGTTATTATCACCACTGCTGAATGGTGGCTGTTCTAGAATATTATGTATTAGATTCTGTCAATTCTGATTATTTCTAAGGAAATGTGACGGCTGACTACAGACGCACTGATGTTTTCATTCTATTCCCTTGTTTACAAAACTATAATGGTATTGCATTAGCTATATCTACTTGATTGTAAAGCTTATATAATAGCACAGCATTGCTTTTGTCTGCACTGTATTCATATTGCTAAGGTATATCATGAGTTTTTATTTTTGCTATTTTTGGTTTATGGAGAGCCGAGAGAGCTCATCTACTCAATGGTCCATCGCAGATCTTAAAGGCGTTGTCTCACTACATTAATTCATCTTACTTCAGTCCTATTTTCTCAGTTTTATTTTTGAATTCGGGGGCAGTTTACTGGCTTCTACTGGCTACTACTCTCCTGCAGTGAGGACAGCAGGTCTGTAGCTATAGCAACCAGCACTGGCAGCCTATCAGGAGAGGTTAGAACAGCTGTGCTTACGACTGTCTGAGCCTATAGGAGAGATAGAACAGTCTGTAGCTAGAAACAGCACTGGCAGCTATCAGGGAGATGAACAGGTCTTAGCATAGCGACCGTTGCGCCACAGTACAACAGGTCTGTAGCTACAGAAACCAGCACTGGCAGCCTATCAGAAGAGATCAAACAGGTCTGTAGCTATAGTGACCAGCACTGGCAGCCTATTAGGATAGATACAACAGGTCTGTAACTATAGTGACCAGCACTGGTAGTCTATCAGGAGAGATAGAACAGGTCTGTAGCTATAGTGACCAGCACTGGTAGTCTATCAGGAGAGATGGAACAGGTCTGTAGCTATAGATACCAGCACTGGCAGCCTATCAGGAGAGATAGAACAGGTCTGTAGCTATAGTGACCAGCACTGGCAGCCTATCAGGAGAGATAGAACAGATCTGTACCTATAACGACCAGCACTGGCAGCCTATCAGGAGAGATCAAACAGGTCTGTAGCTGTAGTGACCCGAGGAGCTGATGCAGCCCATACAAGAGGGAATATCTCAGATTAGGTAGGACACTGTTAATGGACATATATTGCAAAGTGACTTATTTTTGCAAGATCTTTAACATAAAAAGCAATCTTTGTAGTGAGACAACACCTTTAATCTATTTTTACTTGCCTATCGATGTTTCAGATTTGTTAGTCCTTCTCAATGGAAGGTAAAGAAATTGTGACTTGAGAGAATCTTTTAGCAAGTTTGGAAAGTCCTACCAAAAAGCCAAATATACAGTGGGGAAAATAAGTATTGGATACACTGACAACTTTGCAAGTTTTCCCATCTGAAAAGAATGGAGAGATCTGTAATTTTTATCATAGGTTCCCTTCAACTGTGAGAGATAGACTCCAATAAAAATACAGAAAATCCCATTGCATGATTTTTACATAATTAATTTGAATTTTGTTCATGAAATAAGTATTTGATATAATAGAAAAACAGACATTTATATTTGGTACAAAAACCTTTATTTGCAGTTACAGAGGTCAGACATTTCCTGTATTACTTGCCCAAGTTTGCACACACTGCAGCAGGGATTTTGGCTCATCCCTCCATATAGATCTTCTCTAGATCTTTCAGGTTTTGGGGCTGTTGCTGGGCTATATTGAGTTTCAGCTCCCTCCATTTTTGATTGGATTCAAGTTTGGAGACTGTCTAGGCCACTCCAGCACCTTGAAATGCTTCTTACGGAGCCGCTCCTTTGTTGCCCTAGCTGTGTGTTTTAAGTCATTGTAATTCTGGAAGAACCAGTCACGATCCATCTTCAATGCTCTTACTGATGGAAGGAGGTTGTTGGTGGGTAAATTCTATTTTCCCCATTGTAGAAATCAGAAAAAAATGACAAATGGTATTCGATCTACAATGATATACAACCACTAGGCTTGATAGTTGCAGAACACAGTAGGTGGCACAAATAATTTGTAAGTTCTCATTAAGGAAGTGTATTTCCCATCAATGACTTTGATGGCATATCATTATGATATGCCATCAAAGTGTTACAGGTGTGAGTCCCAGATGTGCCCTGTCAGACTTTAAGAGAATATCCTAATTATATGCCATAAAAATCTGATGTCTATTCCACATCGATTTTGGCAACAGGACTTCAAAAGTTACGGCTAAGAATGGAGAGCTGGTCACATATGCACACAACTCTCCATTCTGTTCTATAGGAGTTCCGAGTACAGGAGAGCAGTGTGTTCAGATGTATGGGGAACTCCTCTAGAATAGAATAAAGAGTTGTGCACAAGCATGACCAAATCTCCATTCTGACCCATATCTTTCCAGAGCCCATTCCCAAGACAGGTCTGGTTTTTACATCAGATTTTGATGACATATTTTAGCAATATGCCATCAAAGTTTGAGTTGGGAACACCACGATGGAGCGTGCCATACTCAAAAATATTCCCCATTGCCTTTGGACTCAAAGGGACTGTTGGTTTCCACCCATCCAAAAGTGCAACTGCGGGTGTCCAGAAGGCTATTTCTTGACACACATGTTCTGCATAGTTGTTTAATGTGTGCCACACCTTGCTCTGCACCTTTTTGGGTCTTCCAGGCGTCTAGATTACTACTCTACCTGTCATAGATTAATTTAAGTTACTCAAGATAGATGATAAATGTATGATCCATGGGAGTTCCACCACTGATACCGCCACCGATTGCTAGGACTGAGTTTATATGGAGCAGTGGTCATGCATATGTACTGCCGTTCCATTTGGAGACTATGGGCGACATGTATGAATCTCGCCGCATCGGAGCGCACGTTTTCGCCAGCTGTTTTCTGCCTTTTTTTACTGTATTTTGAACTGTCCCTACTTTTCATTTGATTGGTCAATATTTCTCCATAGGTTATAATGGGTCATTGTCGCTCCTATTCTGATTGGCTGGTTTTTGCCGACCAATGAGAAGCGCTTACAGAATTTGAATTACTGTATTTGCCGACAATATCCCAATTCCTGATGTAGCGCCGGTCTCAGCGACAAACTCGTTGTTCGGGATTTGATTGATGTATGTTTATAGAAGGTTTCAGCTCTTTTTCAGATAATATTTTACACCTAATAAAAACAATTTTTTTAATCATACTCCGTGCCACACAGCGCTGAGAGCCGAGATTTCATTGCCCCGATCTCTCCATTGACTACAATGGGACAAGTAGCTTGCGCTCTGATTGGCTGGGATAGCCAAGCCCCCGCTAGCTCAACCAATCAACTTTCTGCCTTTGTTACTGTATGTTGACCTGTCCCGTCTTTGCAGGTGATTGGTCAATACTTCTCCATAGGTTATAATGGTTCACTGACGCTCCTATTCTGATTGGCCGGTATTGCCAAGCTCCCACTAGTTGAATCAATCAGCTCTTTTCTGCATTTTTACTGTATTTTGAACTGTCCCGCCTTTGCATTTGATTGGTCAATACTACTCCATAGGTTATAATGGGTCACTGTCGCTCCTATTCTGATTGGTCAATAGTCCTCCATAGGTTAGAATGGGCCACTGTCGCTCGTATTCTGATTGGCTGGTTTCTGCCGACCAATGAGAAGCCCTTACAGAATTTGAATTACTGTATTTCCCGGCAATTTCCAAGATCCAAATTCCTGAGGTAGCGCCGTTCTTGATTTTTCTGATAATGTTTTACATGTAATAAAAACGTTTTTTTTTTTATTCATACTCCATGCCGCACGGAGCTGAGAGCTGAGATGGATTTCTTTTACGATCTTCTATATGTTTCCTCTCATGTTACGTTCTCGCTTCACTTCGCCTCCTCCAGCTCGTTTAGACCAGAAACAACTAGGTCTGCCTGTCGGAGCTGCTGAGCGCTGCAATGCGCCGCACTTTGCCGATCGCAATCATGCATGCCTCGGAGTATTCGAATGTGCCGCGTCCCGCCCCAGAACGCCCACACCGCGCCCATTGCACGCCCCTTCATGTTAGGCACAGTGGCGAAGGCTGCGCCTAACATCCCATCCCTGCGTCCGACAGGGGATTCGGATCGGTGAGGCGCCATTTTCGCCAGAAAGCGAGTGCAACTCCCGATCATACATGTTGCCCTATAAGACTGACAGAGATAGCTGAACACAGCGCTCCATCAGTCCCTTAGACTTCTAGTTGTTCATTACTAGTGTTGAATGAACAGTAAAATGGTCTAGTTCGATTAGAACCTCGAACTTTTGTGAGTTCGGTTCTAAGTTCTATTCGAACTCGAACTTGAACCCCATTAAAGTCTATGGGAGAGGATGTTCTGGTTAATTTTTCTACCTATACAGGTGAGGAGAAGCTGGAATTACCTTCCATAACAGTAAACTGGATACAGGGAACAACTTAGTGAAGAAAATTTGGCTCTAAGAGTGACAGAAAAAAATTGAGAGGCTAAAATACTTCATTCCTTTCAATGGCTGACTGAAAAGATGAGGACAGCTTGCAAGCAGGGGCGTAGCTATCGGAGGTGCAGCAGTAGCAGCTGCTACAGGGCCCTGCATTCTGAGGGCGACCAAAAGCCCCTTTAACACATAGGAGATTTGGAGACGGTGTGTTATACAATTACGGAACCTCCAAAACTGCAAAAACTGAACTTTTGGGCACTGAGTATGATTTAGCAAATCCAAGCACTCTGTATAATATATATCCATGTATATGAGAGCTAGGCATTATGTGAGCCTGCAAATGTCGCCAAATAACAGCTTCTGGGTGTGGGAAAGATGCAACCAGCAATATCAAACTCCCTAACTATTGATGTCTATGGAGAAGAAAATGCTATTTAAGAGCAGTCTGTACAGTACAGAGAGTGAGCTGAAAATGGCGTTCACAAGGCAATACAATGAAATATATATAACATGGTCATGTGATTTTAGAATCCAATGAGAGCCCTACACCTCAGTGATTATATTTTTGACACTTCTCGGTGCTCTGCACTGATTTGATGGGCACCAAAAGTGCAGAAAGGTGATTGGATGGTCGCCAAAAGTGCAGAAAGCCACTGAAATCGAACCTGAAAATGGCGTGTCGAACTAGAACTAGAACTTTACTCGAACGAACAGTAAAACATTCGGTTCAGTTTCAGTTCTAAAAATTTGAGACGTTCTACTAGAACTTAACACTATTCATCAATACTCTTTATTGCCCTAAGCTAATTGAAAGAGAGTTGTAAGTTACTGACCCTGAAATACTAAAAGGACTAGTGGTTAGGCTACCCTGAAGTAACAAAGATTCAAAAAAGGGATAGCATATGGGAGCTGGAGTCTCAGACAAGCTGGATAATCTTCTCAACAGCTCATCCACCCTTTAGTCATTGGCCACTATCTAGACTGTGACTGAGAGGTTTGCAGAAAATCTTAGCCATTATGTAGAACTCCGTATAGATAATAATCACTGCGCCGGCATACAGCTTGATTTAGCACATAAGACTAGCAATGCGTGGCCTGTTTGGTTTCATTTGATTAGGTCATCCAGAACAAGCCACAGTGCAGTAACAGAAATGCTAACATCATCCCCAAACCCTATCACTACCTCCATCTGTAGGGCTATATAACAGTAACATTTTTCTTACATAAAAATTAATGTATGTATTTGAATTTGAAATTCACACCCAATCATTACATGAGAATTCCCATGACATTGATTAGCTTTAAACATGTAGGCAAAGATAAAGAAAGACGTATTTCTAAATACAATTTTGTTCTGGTTTTGCTGATCTTATCTCCTGCTTGTGTACAGAAGCTCCTCCATTTACCCACCATCTCTCTCTACTCTCTATCAGCAGCACAGGGGCTTGTTAGGAGCTTTTTTACTTTTCTTACTAAGAAGCTTTAGTCCTTTAGAGCTCTGTAGCCTTCTTCCCTGCTGTTAAAACCCCTCCATCGCTAATGTCCCTCTAACAGGCTTAGATAGGAATAGCAGAGCTTATAAGTCAGTTACAACTGTAGAACCGCCCACAGCTGAACAGTAAGTGGGAGCCATAAGCTGTAGAACTGTCCACAGCCTGAACAGGAAGTGGGAGCCATAAGCTATAGAACTGCCCACAGCCTGAACAGGAAGTGTGAGCCATAAGCTTTAGAACTGTCCACAGCCTGAACAGGAAGTGGGAGCCATAAGCTGTAGAACTGTCCACAGCCTGAACAGGAAGTGGGAGCCATAAGCTATAGAACTGTCCACAGCCTGAACAGGAAGTGGGAGCAAGAAACTGTAGAATCACCCACAGCCTGCGCAGGAAGCAGGAGTCTGAAGTTAAAGAACCGTCCACAGCATGAACAGGGGGAGGGAGTCTGAAACTGTAGAAGTGCTCACAGGCTGAACAAGAAGCAGGAGCCTAAAGTTGAAGAACAGCACATAGCCTAATCAGAAAGAGGGATCCTGAAGCTGTAGAAACACCCACAGCATGAACAGGAAGTGGGAGCCTGAAGCTGGCTGTGAAGAGCATGCTCTGTGAAACAGCAAGGTGAGAACACCCCTTCAATACAGAGTCCAATAATTCATATACAGTATAGGTGGAGCTAGTGGTTTACAGAGGCCTATTATGGCCAAAGAGACTTCCAAGGGGTACACACTCAGCGATACTCGGAATTCCTATAGTGCTGCCCTCCTCATTCAAATTCAGGGCCTGATCTTACCTAGTAATGAGCAGTCGGTGAAAAGAATTTCTTGTAACGGGAATACCCATTTAATTTTAGGACTATTTACAGATAGGATATTGTAAAAAGCTGTAATGTGATCACATGTAAGACTCCTGCCAATAAGATTTAAGAAAATAAATACATTTCTTCCATAGAGACGCATCCTTGTGTCAAATATCCAAAGGTTACATTTCACTTCCTCCACTATAGTTTTAGAAACTTTATTTTAAATGCAAGTGAGAGTTAAATGATTAGCTGAAGTAATTTTGAATACATTAACTATTAATAGGGGATTTAGTGAAATCAGTGCATGTTATGATCTTCATTTTGAAGGCACCGGAAAAGTTTCAGGAGTAAAATAATTTACGGATTTTGTGGCTCTAAAAATGGATGACAACTTGACTCACCTATTGTATAAGACAAAGCCAGATCCCTTCACTGGAGGTAGGAAAACTTTTAAGCCTATATTGCATTGCTTGTGACTAGTGTTGATCGAACTGTTAAGAAAAGTTAAGTTCTAGTAGAACTTCTCGAATTTTTAGAACTCGAACCAAACATTTTACTAATCATTCGAGTAAAGTTCTAGTTTGACACCTTTCTGCACTTTTGGTGGCCATCCAATCAGTGCGGAGCACAGAGAAGTGTCAAAAATGTCATCGCTGAGGTGTAGGGCTCTCACTGGCTGCTAGAATCATATGACCATTTTATATATATTTCACTGTATTGCCGTGTGAACACCATTTTCGTTCCTCTCTGTCAGACGTTTAGTTAGATGCATTTTCCCTCCTTTTGACGGAATGTTAGGGATTTTGCTATTGTGGCGCTCTTTCCCAATCGAAACTTTTTTATTTGGTAAATTTTGGCAGGCCCATAATGCCTAATCTTATCATGGTTACATCACGGCCCTTTATTGGTAACTGCTAGTAAGGGGTTTGCCCCCTTTTGCCTTCAGAACTGCCTAAATTTCTTCGGGGGCATAGATTCAAACAAGGGGGTGCAACGATGTCAATTGGTCCGGGGGCCCCAAAGGTCCCAAGAAAATTCCCCAACCATGCCCAAAACCCACCCCAGCCTGAACCGTTGTAAAGGCAGGTGGACCCATGCTTTATGTTGTTGACGCCAAATTTGACCCTACCTCGAAGTCGCAGCAGAAATGGACATCAGACCAGGCAACGTTTTTCCAATCTTCTCTGTCCAATTTGATGGCTTGGGAAAAATTGGACCTCATTTTCCTGTTCTTAGCTGAAAGGGGTGGCACCGGTGTGGTCTTCTGCTGCTGTACCCATTCCCTAAAAAGTTCGCCGTACTGTGCGTTCAGAGTGCTCTTTGCCTACCTTGGTTGTAAAGGGTGGCTATTTGAGTCAATGTTGCCTTTTATCAGCTCGAACAGTTGCCATTTCCTTTGACTCTGGCTTCAACAAAGCATTTCCGCCCACGGACTGCCGCTCACGGGATGTTTTTATCTTTTTGGACATTCTCTCGTAAACTAGAAGATGAGTTGTGCGTTGAATTTACCCCGGAATCCAAGCATTTTACAATATCGAGAAAGTCTAGCCCTTCGGGCACCCATCAACCATGCCACGTGAAAGGTCAAATCACCTTTCTTCACGATGCTGATCTTGGGCTTTGAATATCACTGATGCCTTGTCTTTGCACCTGTCTACTGCCTTAAATGCACCTCTATTGCCATCATTTTGAGTTTGGGCTGGTTGCAATTTTTAAAAGGGTGTTAACGGTGCATTTTGGGACAATGTTCTAATCTCATATGGCGGTGGATATATATTATACAGAGTGCTTGGATTTGCTAAATCATACTCAGTTCCCAAAAGTTCTGTTTTTGCAGTTTTGGGGGTTCAGTAATTGTATAATACCGTCTCCTGCACCTCCTATAGCTGTGCCCCTGCTTGCAAGCTGTCCTCATCTTTTCAGTTAACCATTGAAAGGAAGTATTTTAGCCTCTCAGTTTTTTCTGTCACTCTTAGAGCCAAATTTTCTTCACTGAGATGTTCCACGTATCCAGTTTACTGTTGTTATGGATGGTAATTCCAGCGTCTCCTCACCCGTATAGGTATAAAAATTAACCAGAACATCTTCTCCCATAGACTTTAATGAGGTTTGAAGTTCGAATAGAACTTTGAACCAAGGTTCTAATACAACTAGAACTTTTTACTGTTCGCTCAACACTACTTGGGACTATATATGTGTGTGTATATATATATATTTAAAAAAAAATTAGATCCTCATTTCCGTCCTCTTCGGGGTTCACAGTCTATTTCTCGAACTGGAGCTGCTCATAAACATGAGATTCATTTTTCCCTAGCCTGCTGGAGTGCATGTGTATAAGGGGATCAGGTGAGATTGTCAATAATTGTCTCTTGTGTATGGTCACCTTGAGTCTCAAAAAGGGGACAATTAGTCTATTAGTTTGTCTGGTGTATGTGCTCTATGAGTCTTAGGGAGACATATATGATCGGGTTTTTCACCCTTTTCTGGCGTAAAATGCACCTAAGTGAGTGGCTACAATGTCTAATGCACCTAATGAATTTGTTAGATGCATTGTTCATAAGACTCAACACTTTCTAATGTCCCTAACATGAAGGGGTGTTCTGGGAGTGTCGCACCACACTCGTATGATTAGACAAATATATGAATGTGGTTCGGCAAAACTAGAGTCATTATTGCTCGGATAGGCAGACCTATCTCAATGTGATCTGCCTGAGCCTGAGGAGTCGGAGTGGAGATAGATTTGCTGTTAGGAAAAAATGTCCAATATTTTTCAACTTCCACCAGTGCAATAATAAAAAGTAATTTCTAATAATTATCTAACTAAATAAAATTAAATCATTTAAATTTAGTAAAACATTTTATCATATAAAACATATAAAAATCTATAATATCCCAAAAATATAAAAATATCTCCAATACAATATATTTAAAATTAACAAAATCTAAAACTTATTTTACATTAAATAACCCACTGATGATGTTGTTCAGATTTTTACATTTTTAATTTTTACATTAAATTTTAAATGTATTTTTGCTGCTCTCAACCTTTCTTCTACATACAGCAAGAGGCAGCACAGCACAGGAATTACTGGGACTTGTTGTCCTCCAAGCAAGATCAGTCCCATAGTTTCTAGTCACTGACATGCTATTCTAATGACTTCTTTTATTTAGAGCCTATCTATGTCTTTGTTTGGGGCATTACTAATGCGTCTTAGTTTCGTAATGCGCCAAACACACAGGCGAGGGGCAGGGAACTTTAGACATTTATAATCGCACAAAAAACACTATCATACATTTCGGTGAATTATACATTGAAAATTATATGAGAAAATGAACTTCGATGCACTTGGTTCCATACATTTCTCCCTTCTCCCTCTGTGGTTGTGTTGTGATTCGCAGCTAGTTTAGAATTTTGCTAGCATATTGTGATTAGAGATGGGCGAAATGATTCTAACGAAGTGGAATTCGTTTAGAATTTCAGGAAAACTTCGGTTCTGAACGAAGTCGAAGTTTGGGGTACTTTGGGTGAACGAAGTGTGCTTTTGATTGATAAAATGGCTACGAGCACATGGCATTACATGGGGAAAAGCACTCTGTGAGGAAGAAGGGCATAGCCTGCATGACATGTGCAGAGATGAAGCCAATCAGAGACCGGCGGGATTCTGTGACGTCACCGCACTATATAAGTCCGGGCGCGACGCTGGGAGCTCACACTCCTCTCACTGTACTGATCAGGGAAGGTGCTGCCGCCGCTGCTTGTGATAGCTCTTACTGAAGAACTAATTTTTATACAGCGATATTTGGGGGGTGTCTCAGCTTGTCTCAGAGACTGCTTCTCTTAACGTTCTATTTCTTATTTTGTGGGGTATTGGATCTGAAGTCCAGTGTGCGTCCAGTGCAGCTGCATATACATGTTAATGCTATCAGCTCACAGCACATTGAATATCCAAGGGGGATCTCAGCCTGTTCCTGTTGTATTCATTTAAAGAAACAGCGTTTTTACAATACAAATACCACTTCATTTTTGGCTGCTCAATTCTTTTGCGCAATTTACATCCAGGGGTTAATTAAGCGTTGTTCTGCTGCTGTGGTGACTAAAAGAAACCGTCTTTTTCACTGCCAAAAAATAAATTTTTCCTGTAGCATAATTCACAAGCGAAGGTCAATTACAATTTTTTCTCTTGTTGTGTAGCGTAAAAAACACCCCAGTGTAACACGCTACAAAGCTGGTAGTTTTTGGCTGCTCAATTGTTTGGCGCAATTTACATCCAGGGGTTAACTAAGTATTTTTCTGCAGTTGTACTCAGTAAGAGAAACTTTGTTTTTCACCGCCACAGAAGAAATATTGTTGCAGAATTCATATCCGAAGGTTAATTAAGCCTGTTTGTGCTTTTACATTCAGTAAAATGCACAGAGTTTTTAAACGGCACATACAAGTAAATTTTTCCTGCCCATTTGTGGAGAGCAATTTATATCCAAGGGTTACCCAAGCTTGTTACTGGGTTCATTTGGAATAATATACAGGGTGTGTACTTATCATATACAGATATCTTCATCAAACAGTGTCTGTACATTTTAGAACAAACAGTATGTCAGACAGAAAGGTGGCAGGCTCTTCACCTGCGAATGGCAGAGGCACAAACATTCCAGGCCCAGGTCACAGCACAGCAAGGGCACGTCGCAGCAGGGGTCACTCGGTGAGGCCGCAACTGCCGCTGTCATCTAGCGGCCGTGTGTTGTTCAGCAACCCAATGGTTCTTGATTGGTTGACTAGGTCATCCACTTCCTCCCAGATGACATCTGACAACCCCAGCCAAGAGTCGGTGGGAACGTCAGACACAACCCTTAGTTGGCATGGCCCGGGAGCGGGTAAGCGGCCCTCACCTGTCCTCAACCCGCCTCTGTCCCATCCGGTTCCCTCAGCCAGAGATCTGCTCCGCTGCTCTGGTCTGGGCTCAGCACCACTATATAGCGAGGATGAACAATTTGAGGAGGGCAGTCAGCAGCTACTTGGCAGCGAAGAAATGTGGCCAATATCCCTGCTTCTTGCAGTAGGCGGCAAAGTATAGATGTTGAGAGTGGCATGGGAGGTCATGTTGTGAGGGGTCAGCCTCTGCATACCAAGACCGGTGATGAGGACAGCAGTGACGATGAAACACAAATAGATGATGATGTAGCTGACCACACTTGGGAGCCGGGTGAGGCAAGGGCTTCATCATCGTCAGGAGGAGGGCGTCAGCTTATGCGTCAGGCAGCGGCGTAGCCAGCAAGTGGGTTGTGTGGCCATGAGTCAGCAGGATAGCAGCAGTGTGAGGTCGGGAGCCAAGCGGCCACGGGGTAAAAAACCCGCTTCGCAGGTCCAAGAAAGTAGCGGCACAGGGGCTCAGCGAGGCAGCGGCGGCAGTAGTCACTCAGTGCGGAGCGTTGGCGGTAAAATCCGATACTCGGCGGTGTGGCAGTTTTTTGCTAAGACACCGGAGGAGCCGAATATGGGTATATGTAGAATCTGTAGGCAGAAAGTGAAGCGTGGCCAGGGAGCTAACGTTGGCACCACGGCCCTGCGTCAACACATGCAGCATTACCATCCGGTGGCCTGGGAGAAACGTGGCTCAGATGTGGTGGTCCATCCTGCCGCCGCAGCAACAGCAGCAGCAGCGCCCAGTGGCACACATGCCATTGCAGCCAGTCAAGGCTCCACCACCTCTGCAGAAGGGAGCTGTTTCTCTTTGACATCATCTCCCGGTCCAGATGCTCCTGCTCCTCACTACTCATGGCGCCAGCAGTCGTTCAGCGAGGGGATTGCAAAGAGACAACAGTATGCGTCCAACCATCCTAAGGTGCACAAGCTGACCGTGCTCCTGTCCAAGTTGTTGGTGCTGCAGTCCATCCCTTTCCAAATGGTGGACTCTGCACCGTTTAGAGAACTAATGGCTTGTGCCGAGCCGAGATGGAGAGTTCCAAGAAGTAATTTATTTTCCAAAAAGGCAGTACCAGCACTTCATAAATATGTAGAACAGAAGGTGGGTCAGTCCTTGAGCTTATCGGTTTGTTCCAAGGTGCACGGCAGTGCGGACGTCTGGAGCTGTAACTACGGTGAGGGCCAGTACATGTCCTTTATGGCCCACTGGGTGAATGTGCTTCCGGCCCAGGCACACCAACAACTTGGACAGGAGACGGCGCTTTCTCCTCCACGTTGTCAAACTGCGGCTCCTGCACCAATGTCCGCCTCGTCCTCCACCACCACCACCACCATCTCAGCCTCCACAAGTACTGCTCCATCATACCACATGTGGAGGGCAAAGCGGTGTCACGCAGTTCTACACCTGGCTTGCCTGGGCGAACGAAGTCACACAGGGGAGGAACTGCTCCGCGTCATGCAGCAAGAAATCGATGTGTGGCTTTCTCCGCGCTAACTGCAAATCGGAACCATGGTGACGGACAATGGGAGTAACATGGCGTCCACGCTGCATCGAGGAGGGATGGTCCATACGCCCTGCATGGCACACGTGTTCAATCTGGTTGTGAAAAGGTTCCTGAAATCTTCCACCGATCTTCAGAAGATTCTGGAAATGGCCAGGAAACTGTGCATGCACTTCATCCATTCCTACAAAGCCAGGAACACCCTCCTAGAGTTGCAGCGGCAGAACGGCCTCCCCCAACACACTCTGATATGTGATGTTTCCACCCGTTGGAATTCCAGCCTGCACATGTTGGACCGACTATATGAACAGAGAAAGGCCATTAACAATTTTTTAATGATCCAGGCGTACAGGAGTACTCCCCTGTGTAACTTTGATGTCAGCCAGTGGCAGCAAATGTGTGACACCTGCCGTTTGTTGAGGCCATTCGAGGAGGCCACATTATTTGTCAGTCGCCAGGACTACGGGATGAATAACGTCATTCCACTGCTTCATGTCCTGGAACAGATGCTGAAAATCTGTCTGGGCAGGGGACTGGAGACGTGGCGACTACATCTCGCAGCCACATGAGCCCGGTGGGGACTGAAATGGAGAGGAGGAGGAGGACATTGGAGCAGAAGCATTGACTGGTGAAATGAGTGGATTTTCTACCCAGGTGACAAGAGAGGAGGAGCAGTAGCAGCTGGAGGAGGTAGATGGAGGAGACGAGGCAGATGACCCGCAAGCACCGTGGCATTATACAGTGGAGATGGAGGCAGGGAGCCCCTCGGAGTCACTTGTGCAGAGGGCCCGCAGCATACTTATTTGCCTGGCTAGTGACAGCCGAATAGTCAGCATCCGGCAGAAGGATGACTTCTGGCTCTCCACCCTATTGGACCCTCGCTACCGGTCCAAAATGGGAGCCTTTTTCCCCAGCTATTGAGAGGGAGGACAAACTCAAATACTATAGGGAAATCCTCCATAGTCAGTTGGCCGCTGCCTATGTGCGGCATCGTCCCTCCTCTGACAGGTCTGACCAGGGGGTTCTTCAACGCTCACGTACTACTGCCGCGGCTGCTGGGGGAAGATGAGGGGGGGGGGGGTAAGAGCAGTACCAGCTCCATCAGCAGCAACCTAAGTCTGGAGTCACTGATGAGCAGCTTCCTTCACCCGCCTAGTGAGGAGGGCAGTCGCCAGCAGCAGCAGCAGCAGCAGCAGGACCTGGAGCAGACCCTGAACCAACAGGTTGTGACCTACTTGGACAGCACTCTGCCACCCCATTTCGAAGATCCGCTGGACTACTGGGCAGCCAAACTGGATGCGTGGCCGCAACTTGCCGAGTTTGCAGTGGAGAAGCTGTCCTGCCCGGCCAGTATTGTGGCATCAGAGCGGGTGTTCAGTGCGGCGGGGGCCATCATTACCCCAAGGAGAACCCACTTGTCCACGGGAAATGTGGAAACGAACTGACCTTTGTCAAGATGAATCAGGTGTGGATCGGCCAGGATTTCCACACACCAATGCCTTAGGCGTCAGACTACATCAGCCATGACGCCTCACCCAAACTGTGAGAAATGAGTCTGGGTTCAAACTACCTGCCTCAGCCACTATTCTGATGCCACCACCCGCCTGATGCCACACATCTGCTGACAGTTTCTCCATCTGCCACCAACCATCTTTACCAGGGACTGGTATTGCCACCCACCTCCACACTCTGTCATTGTGCCACTTTATGATCTCATGCTGCTGTTGCTGGTGCCGTGACATCCACACTGTGTCATTGTGCCACTCTCTGACCTCATGCTGTTGCTCCTGCCGCCGTCACCTCCACTCTCTGTCATTGTGCCACTCTGTGGCCTACTCCAGTTTTTGCCACCTCCAGAATGTCATCGTGCCACTCTCTGAACTCATGCTGCTGCCGCCGTCACCTCCACACTCTGTCATTGTGCAACTCTGTGGCCTACTTCTGTTTTTTGCCCCCTCCAGAATGTCATTGTGCCACTGTCTGAACTCATGCTGCTGCCGCCGTCACCTCCACTCTCTGTCATTGTGCCACTCTGTGGCCTACTCCTGTTCTTGCCACCTCCAGAATGTCAAATTTTGCCACTCTCTGACCTCATGCTGCTGCTGCCGGACCTCCACACCCGTGTCATTGTGCCACTCTGTGGCCTACTCCTGTTTTTGCCACCTCCAGAATGTCATTGTGCCACTGTCTGACCTCATGCTGCTGCCGCCGTCACCTCCACTCTCTGTCATTGTGCCACTCTGTGGCCTACTCCTGTTTTTGCCACCTCCAGAATGTCATTGTGCCACTCTCTGACCTCATGCTGCTGCTGCTGTGACCTCCACACTGTGTCATTGTGCCACTCTGTGGCCTACTCCTGTTTTTGCCACCTCCAGAATGTCATTGTGCCACTCTCTGACCTCATGCTGCTGACGCCGTCACCTCCACTCTCTGTCATTGTGCCACTCTGTGGCCTACTCCTGTTTTTGCCACCTCCAGAATGTCATTGTGCCACTCTCTGACCTCATGCTGCTGCTGCCGTGACCTCCACACTGTGTCATTGTGCCACTCTGTGGCCTACTCCTGTTTTTGCCACCTCCAGAATGTCATTGTGCCACTGTCTGACCTCATGCTGCTGCTGCTGCCGTGACCTCCACACTGTGTCATTGTGCCACTCTGTGGCCTACTCCTGTTTTTGCCACCTCCAGAATGTCATTGTGCCACTGTCTGACCTCATGCTGCTGCCGCCGTCACCTCCACTCTCTGTCATTGTGCCACTCTGTGGCCTACTCCTGTTTTTGCCACCTCCAGAATGTCATTGTGCCACTCTCTGACCTCATGCTGCTGCTGCCGTGACCTCCACACTGTGTCATTGTGCCACTCTGTGGTCTACTCCTGTTTTTGCCACCTCCAGAATGTCATTGTGCCACTCTCTGACCTCATGCTGCTGACGCCGTCACCCCCACTCTCTGTCATTGTGCCACTCTGTGGCCTACTCCTGTTTTTGCCACCTCCAGAATGTCATTGTGCCACTGTCTGACCTCATGCTGCTGCTGCCGTGACCTCCACACTGTGTTATTGTGCCACTCTGTGGCCTACTCCTGTTTTTGCCACCTCCAGAATGTCATTGTGCCACTGTCTGACCTCATGCTGCTGCCGCCGTCACCTCCACTCTCTGTCATTGTGCCACTCTGTGGCCTACTCTAGTTTTTGCCACCTCCAGAATGTCATTGTGCCACTCTCTGACCTCATGCTGCTGCTGCCGTGACCTCCACACTGTGTCATTGTGCCACTCTGTGGCCTACTCCTGTTTTTGCCACCTCCAGAATGTCATTGTGCCACTGTCAGACCTCATGCTGCTGCTGCAGCTGCTGCCGTAACCTCCACACTGTGTCATTGTGCCACTCTGTGGCCTACTCCTATTTTGCCACCTCCAGAATGTCATTGTGACACTGTCTGACCTCATGCTGCTGCTGTGGCTGCTGCCGTGACCTAGACACTGTGTCATTGTGCCACTCTGTGGCCTATTCCTGTTTTTGCCACCTCCAGAATGTCATTGTGCCACTGTCTGACCTCATGCTGCTGTGGCTGCCGCCGTCACCTCCACACTCTGTCACTAATGTTGCCACCTGAGCTCTCAGCTTGTTTTTTCCAGCTTTCGCTGGCATGACTTTATCAGGCTACATTCCCCCTTCAGTTTTTTGGTCAGTTTTGCCCTCTCAAGTGCCCAGGGAATTTTACAGTGAAGCGATTCTAAGAGCGGCGGCAGTCATGTGCATGTCATACTAAAACACAACATTGTATGAAGACCAAACAAAGCTCCCTCTGCATATTTAAGCATGGCACAACGTTCTACAGCACCCTGCAGGCTCTGTGCAGCCTGGAAATAGCTGTTTTTTAATTCGGACCAAAGTTATTTTTTGTCGGGAAATTCGGCGAAGTGAGCGAACCTTTATAAAATTTGCAGGAAGGTAAGGGTAGTCAAATCTATATAAATCAAAAGACCCCAATATGTTATGTCTCCTTATGTGCATAACAACTGGAATTTTAAAGAAATTAATTTTTTTAGTGAAGTGATCAACAGTTAAAAAAACATATAAATGAAAGACGCAGCAATTGTGTGTTTATATGCAGCAATATTAAATTAAGCAAAATTAATTCCTTAACGACCGCTCACCGACTATAGACATCGGGCTTTGCAGGTCGGTAATCTGCAGCGACATTGGCAGATAAAGGAGTTTTGTGGCTTCTAGCTCTGCAGCTGTGCTAGGAACAGAGCTGTAGTTAGAAGCTTCGTTCCTAGAGCGGTCTCTGTAATTGCTGAGAAGCAGAGAAAACCTCCAGTCCCCGCTGCTTAACCCTTTGATTGACGCGGTCATTGACTGCATCATAATGAACGGGCATTCCCCTGCTCCATCGGTACTCCCAGTGACCCGGTGGAGCCCGGAGAACGTCTGTATGTCAGCCCTGTTGACCTTAAATAGCCCCAGGGCTGTCTGTACAGGAAACCTGCAGTCAGGGCACACCGTATGCTGCCCTGACTGCTGCCTGTGTCAAATTGACACAGGAAGTAATGTATTAGCATATATGAATACTGTATGTTAATACATTACTAAGTGTAAAAAGAAGTGTTAAATAGTTATCCCTTAATGGTATTAAAAAAGAAAGTAACAGCTTAATAAAATGTAAAAAAATAAATAAATAAATAATAAAATAAAAATAAATTTTTAATAAAAAAGTTGTGAATACATCACACAAAATAAACCAAAGCTACACATATCAGGTATCTACACGACCATAATAACCTGTGGAATTCATTTAACAGGTTATTTAGTATGAATGATGTCAAAAATAATTTAAAAAAACAAACAAATCATAAATAAAAAATTACAAAAATTCCTCAAAAATGTATTTAGAAACTTAAACGATGCCACCCAAAAGTACAAATTCTCCTGCATAAAACAAGTCCTTATACAACTGCGTCATGGAGGCAAAAACTACAAAATTTAGTTGGTTATTAAGGACTGGGACTTAAGGAGTCAAACGTTAAAGTGTATGTAGATGGGAATGATGGACAGTACATCATGGGCGACATGAACAGCCCTGTTCTCTAGATTTATAACCAGGCACACTCCAAATTGGGTGTATTATCAGGTGGGGGCGTTCTGGGGACGTGTTGCACAACAACCGTATGATTATACACATTAATGACGGTAGGACAGCAAAACTGGATGCATTACTGCTGGAACAGGTAGATCAAGTGGTTTACCTGAGCCTGATTTGTCATTTTGGAGCTAGAAACCGCTGTAGAACAGGTTAATAGATTCAGGTGCATTCTACACTACTAATGTGCGCAAATTGTCATTTGGGTGCCAAAATACATACATGTTGCCACATGTCCCTAAATTTAGCTACACTGACTTAAAAAAATGGTCTAGATTACAATTCACATCCATGTCGGATGTTCTGTTTTGAATCTCCATTGCAAGTTCCACCAGGAATGATCGATGCAAATTGAAGAAAAACTCTGGCACTCATGCTCAGGATATATAGATAATTATAAAAGATGCATATTTATTGAAAAAAAGCTTTAAAAACAAGGTATGAAACCAAATAAACGCTGCTATGTTTACGCGTTTAAAGCCAGTAGAACGGCTCTTAATCGTAACAATCCTACAGCTAGCAAAAACTGACACTTTCCAAGTGTACCGTGTGTGGAGGGATGCTATGCGGATTTCATTTGGAGATGAACTTATGGTTAGCATTTACCTATTTTTTCTCTGTGCCTCCACCAGTAATGACTTATAAAATAGTGCAACATACTGTGTTGTTGTTACCATTAAAACAGTGAACACCACAGCAAAAACTTGACAGACCCCATTGTATTTAATGGGGTCCATCGGGTGCTGTCAGTGTCCACGGTTAAACAGATCCGGTCACACCTCTGCTTTGGAGGCTCCAAATGGCACCTCTGATGTAGATGTGAACCCAGCCTTACTGAGACTAAAAAAATAAGTTCCTATATAGTGTTGAGCGATTATTATCGACAAAGTTGAAATCGGCAAGGTTTTTTTGTTGATAGGATTTTTTCGATCACACGATAATTTAGGTTAAAATCTGCGCATAATCTATTAATATCGCGCCATTTTCAGCGCTTCCTGTCATTTTGGCGACCAGCAAATCAGCTTACGGAATAGAGCTGGGTGAGCTGGGTGTGCGACGTCATGACTGGGATGTGTATGGTTGCGATTGGCTGGAAAAATCACATGACCTCGTTTTACATAGAACTGCCCTTCCTGTTCAGCCTCAGTGTGTGTCTGTGTATCATAAGAGCAGGACGTGTGCTCGGTCTTTGTCAAAACAGCTCAGCGAAAGTGTTCTATTTGTTCTCACAGACAACTATGCTTTTAGCTGTGAACATTAGAACTTAGGTAGAATAGAGATTTTCAGTTTTTAGTTACTTAGGCTGAGAATTTTAAAGAAGCATCTAGCGCTGTACAGCCGCGAGGAGGAACCGGGGGGCTGCAGGCGAACACAGACAGACAGGCTGGCAGGCAGGCTTTTGAAAGGAGAGTGGATATTGTGCAGCCCAGACTGTGTATTGACCCTGCATTGCAATCGGTTTTGATGAACAGTTTTTGGCCAGTTTTTGGTGAAATATTACTTGTATGTTGTGCAGCCTGTACTTATATTAGGATACAGATCTTTTCTAGTAACTGCAGGTGTATTTGATAGGTGCAAAACTCAACTTTTATTATCCGTATACATTTCAAAAGGTTTGTTTTTATTTTACTTTAGTGCGGCCCAGTTTTGTTCATAGAGCCACCTTGCACTTAAAATTAAATACAGCAATTTTGTCGTCACCGCAGGTGTATTGATATTTGCAAAAAACACGTTTTATTATCCGTACAAAATTTAATTACGTGTTTTTCACTTTGGCGCAGTACAGCTTTGTTCATAGAGTCACCTTGCACTTAAATTTGAAAACAGCAATTTTGTCGTAAACCGCAGGTGTATTGATAGGTGCAAAAAACACGTTTTATTATCCATACACAATTTATTTACGTGTTTTTTACCTTGGCGCAGTCCAGCTTTTTTCATAGAGCCACCTTGCACTTAAATTTGAATACAGCAATTGTGTCGTCACCGCGGGTGTATTGATAGGTGGAAAAAACTCCTTTTATTATCCGTACACAATTTAATTACGTGTTTTTCACTTTGGCGCAGTACAGCTTTGTTCATAGAGCCACCTTGCACTTAAATTTGAATACAGCAATTTTGTCATCACCGCAGGTGTATTGATAGGTGCAAAAACCACGTTTTATTATCCGTACACAATTTAATTACGTGTTTTTCACTTTGGCGCAGTCCAGCTTTGTTCATAGAGCCACCTTGCACTTAAATTTGAAAACAGCAATTTTGTCGTCAATGCAGGTGTATTGATAGGTCCAAACACCACTTTTTAATATCCCTACACAATTTAATTACGTGTTTTTCACTTTGGCGCAGTCCAGCTTTGTTCATAGAGCCACCTTGCACTTAAATTTGAATACAGCAATTTTGTCGTCACCGCAGGTGTATTGATAGGTGCAAAAACCACGTTTTATTATCCGTACACAATTTAATTACGTGTTTTTCACTTTGGCGCAGTCCAGCTTTGTTCATAGAGCCACCTTACACTTAAATCTGAATACAGCAATTTTGTCGTCACCGCAGGTGTATCGATAGGGGCAAAAACCACCATTTGTTATCCGAATAGTTTTTAAATAGCTGTATTGCACGTGGTGCGGCCCTAGTTTTTTCAAATAGCCACGTTGTACGACAATTCTGATAGAAAAATTTTCTAGCAACTGTTCTCGTTTGTCATTGCTGCAAAAAACACAATTTCTCATCCGTGTAACTTCTGAATAGTTTTATTGGGCTCGTTGAATCTCAGTTTGGCGCAGATAGCGCACTTGTATGATATTTTGTTGAAAACTATCAATTCCTAGTCCTACTGGGCATTTGTAAATCCCTGGGACTGAAGGAAGAACACTGTTGATTTTGTCTTACGGTTCTTCCACCAGACCGCATTTCACAGGTATTCGCAAGAAACATTTCAGTTTCTAATCCTAGTTGGCTGTAGGAAATTAGAGGGATTTAAGAATAGCTGTGATTTGCCGTCTTTTAATAAGAGACTTTCCAAAACTCTTCCATACCTTCTCAAATTTTTATCTTTCTGAACATGGAGCGAAATGCAGGTGGTAATCGAGCAAAGAGGGGGGTAGGACATGGAGGTAGAGGTACGAGAGAAGGTGCTCCTTCCAGTGCTGGCGACAACACGCAAGCCAGCGGATCGTCGGTTGCAGGACCGTCAGGCCTGTCATCGCTGGGTCAGGGCCCTGTGAATCTCAGTAACGAACAGTGTCGTAAATCTGTTCTTCAGTGGTTAATGCAACCTGCATCCAGCAGTCTTACCTCCTCGTCCTCCCAGTCACGGCCACAAATGTCGTCATCAGCATCATCAGCATCCGTCCAACATGAAGCGAAGGCAGCCCAAATGTCAACTCGTGTACCCACCACTGTGGATAATCCATTTTCTAAAGACCTCTTTGATGACAAAATGCGGTTGGGGTCAGAAGGCATTTCCAAAGATCAAGAGGTCAAAGAGGATGATTTTTTCTGCTCTGACGCCCAGTTACTCATGCAATCAGAGGAGGAGAAGGAAGCCGGTCAATCGGCAAAAATCCTGGGTGGTCGGCAACGCCTTGCAGTGCCTCTTGCTTGTAGCCCGCAGCTCCATGATGCAGAATGTCAGGACGACCAAGTCACCTGTGTTGATGATGATGATGACGACATTGCAGATCCAACGTGGTCTTTTCAGCAGAATTTGCTTGCGGGCGCTTCATCACTGGACGAGGAGGAAGACGATGGGGTAGTGTCAGTACGGGTCCCGCCTCAAAAAGAGAGAGGGCGGTCGTAGAATTCTGCTGATATGATTCCGCCAGCCACGGTCAGCGGAAACTCCGCTCCTCGCTTATCGCCGTCAAAAAGGTCCAGGACCTCTCAAGCCTGGGCCTTCTTTGAGCAAGCCTCTGATTCACCCAGCGATGTCATATGCCGCCTTTGCCGCAAACGCATAAGTAGAGGCAAGAATCTTAGGTGTTTAACCACCACCAACATGTCTAGTCACATGCAACGAATGCATGAGTTGAAATGAAGGCAACACTTGGCCAAAAAGGCCAGACCGATGCCGGGCTTCCAACCACTGTCACACCCTCTGTCTCCGCCTCCTTCTCCGCCACCACCAAGCGATCCTCAGCTGCCCATGTCTCTCAGAGTCATGATCAGGGATCAGCCTCCGCTTCAGCCTCCACCATCGCCCAAGTACCACCAGGACCACCAGAGACCCATCCTACCCATTCTCCTTCCACCAGTTTGATGAACTGCATGCTGTACAGCGGCCAATCTAGCAGCCAGCCTTCTGTCTTCCAGGTTTGGGAGCAGAAGCCTGAATGTCGGCATTGCCAGGCTTTTGGCCTTGGAAATGTTGCCTTTCCGTCTGGTGGACACAGATGGGTTCCGCCACGTCATGGCCCTCGCCTGCCCCCAATACCAGATGCCGAGCAGGCATTTCTTTGCCAGAAAAGCCGTCCCTGCCCTGGCCAGCCACGTGTCATCTAAAATTTCAAGCGCGTTGTCTGCATCTGTGTCTGGAAAAGTCCATCTGACCACCGACACATGGACTAGTAAGCACGGCCAAGGCCGCTATATATCTCTGTGACAGCTCACTGGGTGAGCGGGATGGATGTCTCTGGTGGTGACAGTGGCTCTCAGGCTCGGCGCACGCTCTTTAAAACCGCAGGGATTGTGCAGTTTTCTTTCCCCCAAGGTCCTCTGGTGGCATCACGTGCCCAGAGAAACCAGGCCGTGTTGAAATTAATTTGTCTTGTAGACTGTCCACACACAGGTCAGGAGCTGTGGACGGCTCTCCGCAACGAGACCGAGCGCTGGCTGGGTGACAAGAACCTTGTGCCAGGCAAGGTGGTGTGCGATAATGGTCGAAATCTGCTGGCCGCCCTTAAAATCGGTAGGCTGGAGCACATCCCTTGCCTGGCACATGTCATGAACCTTGTCGTCCAGAAATTTCTAAAGCGCTACCCGGGTCTGGACTGCCTGCTGAGGAAGGCTCGAGGTCTGAGTTCGCACTTCCGCCGTTCGCACCCTGCTTCGTCCCGCCTGGCTGCGTTGCAGCGTCAGCTCGGCATCCCCATCAACCGTCTCATTGTTGACGTGGCAACACACTGGAATTCCACCCTCCACATGCTCCAGCGATTGTGGCACCAGCGCAATGCCATTACGCAGTGTGAAGTGACACATGGCCGGATAAGCAGCGGTGCGGACCTCGGGGTGTTGTGCCACCGAGAGTGGAGGCAGGTTAAAAAGCTCTGCACCATCCTTGCCAGTTTTGAAGAAGCCACCAAAATGGTCAGTGCGGACAATGCCCTTGTCAGCATGAACATTGTGGTGATCTTAGTTCTAGAACGATCGTTGGACACTCTGAAATATCAGGTCCCGCCAGCAACGGAGTAGGAGACGGACACAGATTCGGACACGGAGCCCTTCTCTCTGTCGAATCCACAAGGCCCGACAGTTTCGCAATTTTATCGATCTTCATTAGGCAGTGGTTCGGGGTCCAGGGCTAGTGCAAGGCGGCGCATCAGCTCTCAGGGTGCATCATCTGAGGCAAGTCAGGGCTGTGTTGAAGCCGTGCCGGAGGAAGCGGAGGAGGAGGAGGAGGAGGAGGTATTCCTGGACACTTACATTACCGACATCCCTGCCTTGGAAAGAGGTTGGCGCGAATTTGAGGCGGAGGAGGAAGATGAGGAAGATCAGTTTGCTAGTGCCCCTCGACCCAGAGGCTTGGGAAATCAAGGCTCCGTCTCTCACATGAGTGATTGGATGCTCCATTTCCTCCAACAAGGCCATCAAAATGAACAACAGTTACTGGGTGGCCACCCTCCTGGATCCCCGGTACAAAACAAAACTCAGCACTTTCCTTCCACCCACCTAAATAGAGAGTAAAATGCAGGAAATGGAGACCTTGCTGATTGATCAACTGGAGACATCTGTTGCGTCTGCTTCACGTTCTTCAAATGTCACGGTGGAACAACGTCAGCGACGTGACATCAGTAGAGTGCCAAGTAGCCGTAGCGGCAGCAGCAGCAGCAGGCAAGGTGGCAGAAGCCTAATGGGTGACCTCTGGCAATCTTTATTTACCACCTCACCAACGCATGCAATGCAGGGCACACATCCAACACACAGAGACCAGCTTAAGATCATGGTGCACAACTATTTGCGTCTCAACACCGATGTTTTTGGATGTGTTCCAGACCCAATTGACTTCTGGGTATCCAAAAGGGATGAATGGCCCGAGATCGCTCGCCACGACATAGAGGTGTTGTCCTGCCCAGCAGCCAGTGTCATATCTGAGCGGACCTTCAGCACAGCTGGAGGAGTCATTACAGACAAACGCATCCGGCTTTCCACAGATAATGTGGATCGTTTGACTTTCATCAAGATGAATCATGCATGGATCTCTGATGATGTTGTGGCCCCAATTGCCGAGGTCACTGATTAGTTGTCGGTCTACTTCACATTCCTCTTCAAACAGAAATGGTCCTCTTGAAAACTTTTTTTTAAAATATTCATTTCTTACTGCAATTTTTATTCTCAATTTCAAAAAGTTCATTTTGCTGGTTTTGCTGTGAAGAGACTGTAAAAGACACCAAGGTTTCATGACAAAACTGTATTCCATTTACTCACTTCATCTTTAGAATTTTTTGCATTGTCAATGGTTTTGGGGTCATGGTGCTGTGAGATACAGCTATAATCATGGTACTTTGGAACAGAAATGTGGCTTTTAAGTGGCATTTCTCCCTCACAGTTTTTAACAGTGGCTGAGAGTCATTTTTATAAATTTTTTGGGTCATGCTGCTTTGAAATGCAGCAATACTACAGGTCCTATTCTAAAAAATGTTGTTTCTAACAGACATTTGTTCTTCACAATTGTCAAAAGTGGCTCAAGGGTCATGTTTTGAATTTTGGGTACATATTGCTGTGAAATGCAGCTAGACTACAGGTCCTATTGTAAAAGATGTGGTTTCTAACAGATATTTGTTCTTCACAATTGTCAAAAGTGGCTCAAGGGTGATGGTGCTGTCAAAAACAGGAATAGGTAGGACACTGTTAATGGACACATATTGCAAAACGACTTGTTTTTGCAAGATCTTTAACAGAGCTAGCAATCCCTGTAGTGAGAAAACCCATTTAATACATTTAACCCCTTCACGACCCTGGGCGTATGAGTACGTCCCAGGGCCGCTATGGGGCTTTGCAGGGGGATCGCTCCGCGACCCCCCGCACAGCAGGCGGGTGTTAGTGGCAAATCGCCGCTAACACCCGGCAGAACAGCGCTGGCGGGTGGCTCCACCCGCTGGCACTGGTTTACCCATCAGACACCGCGGCAAAGATGGCCGCGGCGTCTGAAGGAACGCCGATCGGTGGCGTGCACCGATCGGTACGGTCATCGGCAGCTATGCTGCGCCGATCCGACGACCGGGCATGGTGGTGGGGAGCCTTGAGAAGGCTCCCGTCACTTACCCTGGGCGGTTTGCCCCACTGCCGTCCGCAGACAGGAAGTGGGGAAACCGCCATCTTTGTACACCCTAATGCATTGCCTCTGCAATGCATTAGGTTGTATTAACAATCGCGCCCCCTAGTGGTCAAGCACCAATAGGGGACTAAATGTTACAGTAAAAAAAATAAATAAATAAGTTTTAAAGTACAAAAAAAAAAAGTATTACAAGTTCAAATCACCCCCCTTTCCCCATTTTACAAATAAATTCATTAAAATAATAAAAAGTTACACATATTTGGTATCGCCACGTCCAAAAAAGTCAGATCTATAAAAATATAAAATCATTTATTCCGTACACTGAACACCGTAGAAGAAATAAATTCCAGACGCCAAAATTGCGTTTTTTGGTCATTTTACGTCACTCAAAAAATGGAATAAAAATTATCAAAAAAGTCGCATGCATTCCAAACTACTAGCGATAAAAAGTACAATTCAGCACGCAAAAAATGCCCCCTCACTGACGTCTGTAGGTGTTAGTACAAAAAAGTTATTGGTCGCACAAACTGGCGCCACGGCGCAAATGTCAAAAATAGAAAATGTTTGGAATTTTTTTACGGTACCAAAACATAATGGAAAGCCTACATGTTTGGTATTGCCGGATGCGTAACAACCTGAAGAATACAGATAACACATTATATTTACCGAAGATTGAACTCCGTAAAAGCAAATCACCCAGAAACATGGCAAAAATACGTTTTTTTCACAATTTGTCCCACTTGGAATTTTTTTGCAGTTTCCCAGTATATTCTATGGTACAGTGAATAACACCATTAGAAAGTACATCTTGTCCCGCAAAATAAAAGCCCTCATGTGTCTATGTAGATGGAAAAATAAAAAAGTTATGGCTTTCAGAAGGCGAGGTCCTGAAGGGGTTAAAAAAAGAGAAAAAAGATGTTGTGGGATTCCATCCTATTTTAAAATTGTGTTTTCTAGAATTGAACTACTAAAAAACTGGCATGCAAAAAATAGCTGATACAAATATTCCTCTGAATTGTACAAGGGAGGTACAAGAAGACTTGATGGTCAACGTATGGTTACCCAGGACAGGTCTAGTCAATGTCCATTCAAAACTAAAATGGTGGTTAAAAGACTCCTTTTTCCGGCACTTTTAATTGGGGTCATGCAGGTTTGGGGTCATGCTGTGGCCCGGGACAGGATAGTCTAAAGTCCAGTGAAACTAAAATGGTGTTCAAAGACTCCTTTTTCCGGCACTTGTTTAATCTGGGGTCATGTGGGTTTGAGGGTCATGCTGCGTTCCAGGATAGGGATATTCAATGTCCAGTTCAACTAAAATGATGGTTCAAATAATACTGCCTTCTGGCACTTTTTAATTTGTGGGTCATGCAGGTTTAAAGGGTCATGCTGGGGTACAAGACAGGGATAGAGAATGGTCTGTGAGTTTTTTCTGTGGCTTTTATAACCTAAGTGTGTTGCCTAAGATGTAGCAGGTATCCATTTGACTGTTGTAGATGTTAATTCCAGCTTCTCCATCCCTGTTTGGTGGTAAGAATGAAGGTGTTGTTCCTCTCCCTTAGACTTTAATGGTCATCGGCGATAATCTATTATCGACTATCGGATATCTTATTGATAATTGCCGATATCGACTATCGACCCGATGACGATAGTCATTGTAATCGCTCATCACTATTCCTATAATATTTATTACATTTTACACTATTATGTTGCATTTTCCCTATACCTTCTGAGAAACATGTCAGGGTATTTGTTATTGTGCTGTACAATTGGTTTGCGAAATTCTAATGAATTTGTTGCTTATTTGACAAATGTTTGGCTTTCATTCAGAGCACAGACAAATTGAGGCAAGGAAATTGTACTTCATTCAAGGAGCAGATAATCTGAAGCTGGTGGGGAATTGTAAGAGACCCGTGGAATGTATTCTTAGGAGACAATGAGTTTCTTTCTGCCGGGATCCTCTGTCTGAGAAGTGTATTCTTGCAACTCATAAAAGTTCAATCTTGTGCAATGTAATAGGCTATATACTACAGACTGTAAACAAATAAAAGCACTAACTGGCAACCATTGCAAATCCCTCGGTGACACACACAGAAATGTCATGTTACTTCTGCTGGAGAGCAGATTCTTGGCAAGTAATGAAATTCAAGGGCTTCTTCCAAAAGATACATTGACTTTATTCCCAAAAGTACAGTAAATAAATGTGTGGCCGGGATACATGTGTATATAATATATATTATAAGGCAGCAGCTGGGAAGGTATATAAGGGTGTATTTGTCCCAGCGAGGTTCTACACATATACCTGGTAGATAATGCGGTAAGCCACTTAAGAAAATCCGCAAGGCTCTGCATGGGGGTAGATACATGTCACCAAGGGTCTTGGTGAAGAAGGAGCCATACGATTAGGTGTGCCAACTGCAGTAGGTAGTTGGCACCTATTTTACAAGTTAGCATGGCTGTTTATACACTTTTGGGTGGGTGACTACTCCCCATGTTACAGGCCAGAGTTGCATTGATACAACTGTTGATTTCCTGACACTCCGTCATCATATGTGGCTGCAACAATCTGTGTTTGCTGGTTATTTTTTCTCCCTGATGAACCCATTATCATATGGGGAAAATGCATTGGAGAGTATTAATCTAAAAAAGAATAGTGTCTTAAGGTCTACTGCACAGACTGTGAGGACTGCGCTACTGGCCCTTTAAGGTTTGTTGCAGCCTCAGCCAGGGTTCAGTTTAGTGCTTAGTGGGTTAAGCACTTGAGCCAATCCCTGTCTGGGATGGAGGATTTAAACCTCATCCTGTCTTCCTTCCCCTGCTGGTGATTGCTTTTGTGTCCTGGCTGTTCTGTTTGTGCTCTGCTGTATTGATTTCACTGGTTTTTGGATTTTGGCTCTTTTTTTCTGGTTGCTCTCCTGTTTTGTCCTTTAACACTGAGTACACTCCTGGTGTGACCTCAGCCCTTCTGACCATTCTTTATTTGTTGTCTGTTGCATCTGTTTCCTATTTGTCTTCTGTTAATCTTCAGTTCGTCACCCGTTTATCAAACAATTGTTCAGGAAGAGGTTTCAGTTCAGGGTTGCTCTTCTCGGGTTGGTACTCTGCCTAGGAAAGGCAAGCCAGGACAAGAATAGGGGGTTGCTTATATAGACATAGAGGTTATCATTGAGTTATGTTGATATTTTCCCTAGATATATTTTCCTACTTTGCCCCATTATTTAAAGGGGTTGTCTCACTACTGTCACGGGTGGTCCCGCAGCCCCTCGCGCGGGCTGCGGGCGCACTCGTGCTGTCCCCCGCCGGGTCCCCGCGGCCCCTGCCCTCCCCGCGGTGGGTCCCCCGGGTTCCCCTTACCTTCCTGCGCTCCCGATCCTTCCGTCCTCCTGGGCCGGGCCCGGGGTGCGCGTGCCCGGCCTTAGCAGCGCCGCGCCGGCTCTCGAGGTTTTTAAGGGTCAGTACGCCGATTTTTGGTTAAGGCTGGCAGGTGACCCTATTTAACCCCTTCCTTCCGGGTCACCTTTGCCGGATCTTTAGTCTTCTGCCTTTAAGAAAGCTTCTTCTGTCTCGTTGCCTGACTTCCGTGTACCGAACCTTTTCGCTCCTGTATCCTGACTACGAACCGTTGCCGCCCCGCCCTGACCTCCTGCCTGTCCCGACTTCGCCTAACGTCTCACGATTTCTGTACCACGCACTGCCTTGGCTGCCACCGCAAGCAAGTCACGCCAGTGGGGCGACCTGGTAGTTCTCCGCGCAGCAAGTCCATCCCGCTTTGCGGCGGGCTCTGGGGGAAAACCGGGTTCTACTTAGACTCCGCCCCCGGTAGGCTTACACCATCGCTTGCGGTGGGCCAGCGGATCCACTACCACATCCGTTACAACTACAAAATACTTTCAAAATGTAGGGAACACTAAATGAAGACGTTTTCCAAATATATTGCTTTGTTCATCTTTTTTTTTGTTAAGGAGCTACAAATAATTTTATCACCTTCTGAGGGCTTTCTAGTTTCCCAAGTGACCGACCTGTGTACTTCTCCCTCCCTGCTGTTTGTTCTATCTGATAGCAGGAAGTGACGTCATCACACAGGTGGGCCAGCAGTGAGAGCTTGTGTGTTATCTGATCTTTCAGACAAAAGACTAATTACTCTACTGTTTACATTAGCTCAGAAGCTTCTCCAAACCCCAGAGAAGGTAACTTATTTAATCTAGACTGAAACAGAGAAGTCTGAATACACTGAGCTCATATGCTAATTACAGCTCATATGCTAATTACAGACAGCTTGACCAGGGAAATGACAGAGCAAAGCAGCATTATCCATTCATGCATCCTATGAAACTTTGAGATGAGACAACCCCTTTATGGAGATTGTAGGGTTCACCCAAAGGGATAGGTTCCTGGTATGGTCGCTCTTGTCAGGGCCCTGATATTGTAGGTAGGGATAGTGTTGGTTTCTATTTCCCTTTAGAATAGGGGAAGTGTATAAATACTTTGCTGTTTATTTATAAAATTGGGTGACAGTTTTCATCTGTGGAAGTTTAGATGCTAAAATGGTTGAGTGTCATCTAGACAGGTGTCAGCTATCTTCCAAGCGTGTTTGGGAAACTACTACTCCCAGCATGCCCACTTATAATTGATACAAATGGAAATGAGTTGTAGATTCCCATCAAATGAGCGTGCAGTTTGACACTTTCATCTAAACGGATGATTTTTTTCCATTATCTTATAAAATATCTCCAATCATCAGATTGTTGGAATGTTTGTGAGCAGCTATTTTCAAGCCCTGCCACTGACTCTCAATGTGATTTAGGTCTGGATGTGACTGGGCCATTGTAACCCATGTATGTTATTTCATGTAAACCCTTCCATTATAGCTTTGACTGGATGTTTAGGGTCATTGTCCTGCTTGAAAGTGAACAGCCCCAGTCCTTGCAGTCTCTATCATGGGGGGGGGGGGGGATATGGGGGGGGGGGGGGGGGGAGGGGGGGGGGGGGGGGGAAGGGGTGGTGGGGGGGGGGAGGGGGGAAGGGGGGGGGGGGGGGGGGGGGGAGGGGGGGGGGAGGGGGGTTTTTTCCCTCCAGGGGACAGCTTTTAGAGCTCCTGTATGTATCACATGAAACATGACAAGTCACCAACATTAGTTTAAAGCAGCACCCTTGTTTTGCTACCCATGTAGGAGGATTAATCGTAGAGGGTTGATTTTGAAGTGTGTAGCAATGCTGGTTGGTAGTTGAAGCAGTTTTCTTTACAAGGTGGCACAGGTAGGATGGAAAAGTAAGGTCTATGGATAAAGGGATTAATTGTCGTTGGGTCTTATTGGTAGGGAGGATAACGATTATAATGCATGGGAAGAGTACACGACTTAAATTAAGTGGGAATTGATACAGTTATAACGCATTGAAAGACAATGGGCATTGTGGCGAGTGATAGTTGGTGGAAGGACTGGTAGGATATTACAGTGTGGTTAGAAGAATGGCGCAGTGAGAATGTGTAGGATGTAGAAGGCACTTTAATGGAGGATGTTTCATGCGTAGGGAATGTCAGGTAGGGGGGCGAGGGGTAATTTATCTGATACACGGCATATCTAGGAATCTATGTTGGAATTTGGGAGGAGGTAGGAATGGGGTGGGGGGAGGTAGGATGGTGAAGCATAATTTAAATATGAATGATATGTTATAAGATGGAATTAGGTGTTATTGGAATATACATGTATATTTAATTGTGTAGTTGTGAGGTAGGAGTAGATTTGGGGGATATGATTTGGTGGTGTTGGTGGATGTAGGTAAGGTATATGTTTAGAGATAAGGAAGGGTATGTGGTGTGGTATTTTAGGTTAATTGGTTTGAATGGTTGTATGTTATAGGATCAATAGTCTTGTATAGAGTGATTGTAATAGCCATAGTTTGTGTTAGGAGATTTTTATGGGGTTGTGTATAGAAGGGGCAATTATGGTAGGTAATTGGTCAGTATAGGTATACATATGGACAAAAGCGCTAAGCTTCGTTCACAACTGCTTATTTCAGAACGTATTTACAACTGATTTCCGATGTAAATACGTTTCGCGAAATCAGTTAAAACTTCAGTTGCAAATAAGTGCCACTAAGTGTGCACTTTCGTATTGTAAACTGATGTCCCACGATTCACCATCTACAATCATTGTAGGTGGGGAATCCTCCGAAAGAATTGACATTCGTTTGTATTTTTCCGTCCGGCATTAGCCGTCGTCAATCCGCGGCGGCAATCCCGGAACGAATTTTGCGTCGTTGAAACACGACCGTTATTTCTATTGAAATCAATAGAAACTAGGCTGTGACTTATTTCGGAAGACGGAGATGCCGACGGATTTTTCGTCCAAATCCGCCCAAATAACCGTGTGAACGAGGCTAACTCTTCTATAAAGTCTCCCAAACTCAATCGTGGCAATTTTTCGCAGAAAATAGAAATAGCTCATCAATCACCATAGATTAAAGCAATGGTAAAACACCTGCTCCAATATGGTTAATCCACAATCATTATGTTGAGCGATTACTTGGCTAATTCGAATCGGCGATAGTCATAGATCGGCCACCATTGATAAGGTTTTTCGATAGACATAGCGATCATCTCCATACCATTAAAGTCTATGGAGAGCAACAACACCTTCATTCTTACACCCAAACAGGCTGAGGAAGCTGAATTAACAGCCACTACAGTCAAATGGATACCTGCTACATCTAGCAACACACTAGATATAAAAGCCACAGAAAAAAAGTCACACACCAGTCACATCCCTGTCTTGTACCACAGCATGACCCTTAACCTGCATCACCCACAAATTAAAAAGGCCAAAGGCAGAATTAATTTATGAACCATCATTTACTTGAACTGGACTTTGAAATACCCTGTCCTGAACGCAGCATGACCCAAAAAACCTGAATGACGCCACAGATTAAAAAGTGCGAAGAAAGTAAGTCTTTGAACCACCATTTATATTGAACTGACATGGACAAACCCTGTCCTGGACCGGAGCATGACCCCTTAACCTGTCTTACCCACTGATTAAAAAGTGCCGAAAATGGAGTCTTTCAACCACCATTTAAGTTGAACTGACAATTGACTAGAACTGTCCTGACCGCACGTATGACCATTAAACCCTTCTGACCCCCAGATTAAAAAGTGCCATAAAAAGGAGTATCAACCACATTTAGTTGAACTGACATTGACAAACCCTGCTCCTGGACCACAGTATGACCATTAACCTTCTGACCTCAGATTAAAAGTGCCGGGAAAAAGAGAGTCTTTCAACCACCATTTTAGTTGAACAGGACATTGACTATACCATGTCCTGGTGCCACAGCCATGACCCAGGGCCTGGAGTTACATGGGTGTCGGTGAAAGCCCAGGCTGGCGTCCGTCATCTATTAACACGCAGGTTAAAATGCTTTGATGACGCTAGACAACGAAAACTGTTGTGTGAACTGAGTACGGAGCATAAGTGTGAGAACTCCACCTTCCTCAGTAACATCAAGACCTTAGCGCTTGCCCGCCGTATGATGCGGACCAATTGACTTCACTGGGAATTTACTGTGGTAAAACGCTCCTGTTACACCCAGGTGCCCTTTTTCCTGGCATTCTTTTCTCATTTTTACTAAACGTGCTGGGAGAAATGGTCTCTGGTACTTTGTTCTCTTCCGTGCTCCATACCCATTCCTCTGAATTACTACATCTGGTCAATTGTACTGTACCTCCCTATGTACAATTCAGAGAATTTTTTTAACACTTTTTTGTACATGCGAAGTTTTTTAGTATGATTAATTCCTAGAAAACTCATTTATAAAATAGATGGAATCCCACCATGTCTTTGTTTTCTCTTTTTGTATAATATTAAATGGTTGTCTCAATACAGGATGTGATCGCTATGTTAAAGATCTTGCAAAAACAACATTTGCAATATGTGACCATTAACAGTGACCCATACCTATTCCCGTGTCTGACAGAACCATCCCCTTGAGCATCTCTTACAAGTGTAAGAACAAATGTCTGTTAGAAACAACATTTTTAAAAAGGACCTTATTTGAGGCTGCATGACACAGCAAAATTGCCCCAAGAAAATCAAACAATTACCCATGACCACTTTGGCAATGGTGAAGAAACAAATGTCTTTTAAAAACAACATTTTTTATAATAGACCTGTAGCAAACTCATGTCCCAGCATAAATGCCCCCAAAAATTCAAAACTGTACCCATGAGCCCTCTTGACAATTGTGAAGAACAAATGTCTATTAAAAACAACAATAATTTAGATAGACCTGTAGTATTGCTGCATTTCAAAGCAGCATGACCAAAAATTATAAAAATACTTCTCAGCCACTGTTAAAAATTGTGAGGAGAAAAGCACAGAAGCCACATTTCTTTTCCAAAGGACAGAATTATTGCTGATCTCACATCAACATGACCCCAAAAAATAATATATATGACTTCTCAGCCACGGTTATATAAGTGTGAGGCCAACATACCCCAAAACAATTGACAAAGCGAAAATTCTAAATGATGCAGTGAGTCAAAATGGATATGGTTTTTGTCATGAAACCTTGCTGTCCTTTTTACAGTCTCCTCACAGCAAACCACAAAATGAACTGTTGGGAACTGAGAATAAAAATTGCAGTAATAAATTTATCAGTGTAAAAATAATTTTTTCAAAAGGACCATTTCTGTTTGGAGAGGAATGTGAAGTAGACCGTCAACTAATCGGTGACCTCGTCAATTGGGGCCCACAACATCATCAGTAGATCCATGCCTGATTCATCTTGATGAACAGTCAAACGCTCCCACATTATCTGTGGAAACCTGGATGCGTTGTCTGTAATACTCCTCCGGCTGTTGCTAAGCCCTCAATATGACTGCTGCTGCAGGCAGGACAACACCTCTATGGCGTCGACCAGGCTCGGGCATGAAAACATTCGGACCATTTTGGATACCCAGAAGTCTATGGTCCGGACTCATACAAAAACATCGTGTTAGACCATATAGTCGTGCACCATATCATAAGCTGTCTCTGGGTGGGTATGTGGCCAGAGCATTGCATGCTGGTGAAGGTGGTAAACTAAAATTGCCAGAGGTCACCCATTACTTCTGCCACCTTGCCTGCGCTGCGCCGCTATGGCTTTCTTGGCACTCTACTGCGGTCACGTCGCTGCGTTTTCCACATGACATTGAAGAACGGAAGCAGAACAACAGATTCTCCAGTTATCAACAGCAAGGCTCCATTTCCTGCATTTTACTCCTATTTGGGTGGGTGGAAGGAAAGTGCTGATTTTTTTTGTACCGGGAGCCAGGAGTGGCCACCCAGTAGACTGTTGTTCATTTTGATGACCTTAATCAGATCATGTTGAGAAATGGACATCCAAGCACTCATGGGAGAGATGAGCCTTGTTTTCCCAACCTCTGGGTCGAGGGCACTAGCAAACTATCTTCCTCATCTTCCTCCTCCGCCTCAAATTCCTGCCAACCTCTTTACCAAGGCAGGGACGTCGGTAAACATCGGTGCTAGAATACCCCTCCTCCTCCTCCTCCACTGCCTCCGGCACACTAACGGCAGCATCAAACACAGCCCTGACTTGCTTAGATGATGCACCCTGAGTGCTGATGCAACCACCTTGCACTAGCTCTGGTCCCGATCCACTTCTTAATGAAGACCGAATGAAATTTTGAAACTGTCGGGCCTTGTGGATTTGACAGGAGAGAAAGGTCCGTGGTCCGCATCTGTTTCCGTCGCCTCCTCCTTTGCGGGCGGGACGTTTTCAGAGTGTCCAACGATTGTCCAGAACTAAGAGCACCAACAATGCTCATTCTAACAAGGCATTGTCCACACTGACCATTTTGGTGGCTTCTTCAAACTGGCAATGGATGGTGCAGAGCCTTTCAACCTGCCTCCACTCCGTGGCTCATCTCCCCAGGTCCGCACCGATTTGCTTGTCAGCCAAGTTTCACTTCGCGTACTGCGTAAATGGGCATTGCGCTGCTTGCCAGCACTCGCTGTTCATGTGGAGGGTGGAATTCCAGCTAGTTGCCACGTCAACCATGAGATGGTTGACGGGGAAGGCCAAGTCTGACTGCTGCAACGCATCCAGGCGGGACGGAGCAGGGTGCGAACGCGAAGTGCGAACTCAGACCTCAGCCATCTTCAGCAGCAGTCCAGACCCGGTAGCTCTTTAGAAATATCTGGATACCAGGTTCATGACATGTGCCAGCAAGGGATTCCCATCTCCTACCGAATCTTAAATGCGGCCAGCCAGATTTCGCCCTTTTCGCATACCACCTTGCCTGGCACAAGGTCTGGTCACCGAGGACAGCGCTATGTTCTCGTTGCGAAGCCGTCCACACCCTGACCTGTGTGGGGACGGCTCCAAGACAATTAAATTCAAAACGGCTTGGTTTCTCTAGGGCACGTGATGCCACCAAGGACCTTGGGGGAAAGAGCCCTGCAACCATCACCTGCATGTTTTGAAGAGCATGCGCCGAGCCTGAGAGCCACCGAACCCCCCAGAGACATCCACCCAGCTAACCCAGTGAGAAGTCACAGAGATATAGCGGCCTTGGCCGTGCTTACTATCCAGGTGTCAGGTGGCAGATGGACTTTTTCCGGCCCACAGATGCAACAAACGCGCTTGAAATTTTAGATGACACGTGGCTGGCCAGGGCAGGGACGGCTTTTCTGCAAAGAAATGCACTGCTACGCATCTGGTTATTGGTGGCAGGCAAGGGACATGACTGGCGGAACCTCCTGTAGTCCTCCAGACGAAAGGCAACATTCCAAGCACTAGCTTGGCAATGCCGTCATCAGCTTTTGGCTTTGGGATGGTGGTTAAAGTGTTTCTTCTGCTCCCAAACCTGAAGACAGAAGTCTGGCTGCTAGACGGGCCGCTGTGGGCGGCGTGCAGTCGTTCAAACTTGCGAATAAAGGGTTTAGGATGGCGTCTCTGGTGGGCTGGTTGGGACTCGGGCGATCGGTGAGGCTGAAGCTAGCTGATCCCTGATCATTACTCTGAGAGACACGGCAGCTGATGAACGCTGGTGGTGCGGAGGAGGAGGAGGCGAGACAGAGTGTGACAGTGGTTGGAGGCCCGCGTCGGTCTGGCCTTTTTGCCAAGTTCCCTCCATTTCAACTCATGCATACGCCTGCATGTGACTAGAATGTTGTGGTGGTTAACCGCACTTAAGATTCTTGCCTCTACTTATGCTTTACGCAAAGGCGCATATAACATCTGGTGAATCAGAGGCTTGCTCAAAATGGCCCCGGCTTGAGAGTCCTGGACCCTTTGACGCGATAAGCGAGAGCGGGTTGTGCGCTGACCGTGCTCGCGAATCATATCAGCGCCCTCTCGCCTTTTTGTGGCGGAGCCCGTATTGACACTACCCCATCCTCTTCCTCCTCATCCACTGATGAAGCGCTCGAAGCTAATTCTGCCCCGGAAAGAGACCACTATGGATCCCGCATGTCTCAGCATCATCATCATCAACACAGTGACTTGGTATTCCTGACTTTCTGCATCCATAAGCTGCGGGCTACAAGCAAAGGGCCTGCAGGCGCTGCCGACCGCCAGGATTTTGCGCTTGACCGGCTTCCTTCTCCTCCTCTGATGGAATCAGTAATCTGGGGCGTAAGAGCAGACTAAATCTTCCTCTTGACTTTTAACAGCCTTCCTGACCCCTAACCGTATTTTGTCATCAAATAGTCTTGAGACAATGGATGTATCCACAGTGGTGGGTACACGAGTATGAAATTTGGCTGCTTCATGTTGGACGGGATGCCTGAGATGCGGATGACAATTTTGGCCGTGACTGGGGAGGACAGAGGAGGTAAGACTGCTGGATGCAGGTTTCATTAACACGGAAGACAGATTGGCGACGCTGTTCGTTATGAATTCACAGGGCCCTGTCCTCCAGCGATGACATGTCCTGACGGTCCCTGCAACTGACGATCGCTGCATGCGTGTTGCGCCAGCACTGGAAGGAGCAACCTACTCTCGACCTCTACCTCCATTCTACCCCCCTCTTTGCTCGCTACCACCTGCATTTTGCTCCATGTTCAGAAATATCAAAATTTGAGAGTAATGGATATAGTTTAGGAAAGTCCCTCTAATAAAAGAACGGCAAAACACAGCTATTCTCAATCCCTCTAATCAAAAACAAAATGCTGATCAAAATTAACTGCAATGTGTCTCTATCAACAAATCTGACTGGCAAAAATGCAAAAAACACGTATCGGTTATATTTTTGTATAATACACGGTATTTTTGCACCTTCCATTCACCAGGGACATACAATTGCTGGTTACAGATTTACTTCAACTGCTCAATGACCCAAAAGCTGTAGTGCCAAAAGTCAAAAACACGTATCTGCTATGTTTTCGTATAATAACGTATTTTTTGCACCTTCAATTCACCTGTGGTAGACTTAAAAATTGCTGTTGTCTCAATTTACGTGCAAGCTGCTCAAGGAACAAAGCTGTAGTGCGCCAAAGTCAAAAACACGTATCTGTTAATGTTTTCGTATAATACACGTTATTTTTTGCACCTTTCAATTCACCGGAGTGACTAGAAAATGGGCTGTTATAAGATTTACATGCAAGGAGCATCAATGAACAAAGATGTAGTGCCCAAAGTCAAAAAACACGTATCTGTTAGTTTTCGTATAAACACGGGATTTTTGCACCTTTCAATTTCACCTGTGGTGACTATAAATTGCTGTTTTCCGATTTACGTGCAAGCTGCATCAATGAATCCTAAGCTGTAGTGGCGCCAAAGTCAAAATACACTATCTGTTAAGTTTTCAGTATAATACACAGTATTTTTTGACCATTCAATTCACCTGTGGTGACAATAAAATTGCTGTTTTCAGATTTACGTGCAAACTGCGTCAATGAACAAAGATGATTGCGCCAAAGTCCAAAACACTATCTTTATGTTTTTCGTATAATACACGATACTTCTTGGCACTTTCAATTCTCCTGAGGTGACTATAAAATTGCTGTTTTAAGATTAAGTGTAAAAGCTCGTCATTGAACACAGCTGTAGATGCGCCAAAGTTCAAAAAAAACGTATCTGTTATGTTTTTCGTATAAAACACTGTACTTTTGGCACCTTTTTTGTTTCCCCCAATTCACCTGTGTGACTAGAAAATTGCGGGTTTTAAAAGATTTACGTGCAACTGCGTCAATGAAACAAAGCTGTATTGCGCCAATCAAAAAACTCGTATCGTTATTTTTCGTATAATACACGTATTTTTGCACCTTCATTCACCTGTGTGACTATAAACTTGCTGGTTTAAGAAGTTACGTGCAAGTCTGCGCAATGATCAAACTGTAGTCGCCAGAAAGGAAAAAAAAGTCAGAAAAACACTATCTGAAATGTATTCAATTATAAAAATTATATTTTGCACCGTTAATTCACCTGTGTTGACTAATAAAATTGCTGTTTTCAGATTTACGGCAACTGCGTCAATGAACAAAGCTTAGTGCGCCAAAGTAAAAAAACACGCTATCTTTATGTTTTCGTAAAATACACTATTTTTTTTGGCACTGTCGTTCACCTGAGGTGACTATAAAATTGCTGTTTAAATTTCACTGCAAGCTCCGTCAATGCACAAAGCTGTAGTGCGCCAATAAAAAAACTCTATCTGTTATGGTTTCGTATATTGCATCGGTACTTTTTTGCACCTTTCAATTCACCTGTGAATATAAAATTGGCTGTTTTAGAATTACTGCAAGCTGTGTCAATGACAACGCTGTAGAGTCCTCAAAGTCAAAAACACGTATCTGTTGTTTTCGAATACTACACTGTTTGTGACCCTTTCAATCACCGGTGGTACTATAAAATCTGTTTAAGATTTATGTGCAAGCGCTCAATTAACAAAGCTGTTGTGCGCGAAAGTCAAAAAACACGGATCTAGAAATGTGTTAGATAATAAAATGTATTTTTTGCACCTTTAATTCACATGATGGTGACTATAAATGGCTGTTTTAAAATTTACTGGCAAGCTGCATCAATTAACACAGCTGTAGTGCGCCAAAGTCAAAAAACACGTAGCTGTTAGTTTTCGGATAACACACGTATTTTTTTGCACCTTTCAAGTCACCTGGTGACTATAAAATCTGCTGTTTTCAGATTAAGTGGCAAGTTGATATGATGATACAAAGGGAATGGTAAAATTAGAAAACGAACACCTATCTGAAATGTATACGATAATAAAAGTGGAGCTTTGCACCTAAACACAGAACCTGCATTACAAGAAAAATGATTGTTATCCTGAATATAATGTTCAGGCTCCAATAGCCAGGAAATTTTTAATAGCAAACCTGTTAATAATAAAGATAGCCACTAACAAGTCTACACAAGTCTTGGTGAACTTTATCCATGTCGTTCTAACTTTCTTTGTTCCTCCACGCCACCCCCCCCCCCCCCCCCACCCTTCCCTCCGCCGTACTTTACAGCGGTAATGCTCTTTAAAGTCTATACCTAAATACATAAAATCTTCCAATCTCGAATCTAACTAATTTAAGGATCACAGCTAATTAGTTAGAGGTTCTCTGATGCCAAAATAGAATAATTTCGCTGAGCTGTTGGCCACATGCAGAAGCGCACGTCCAACTCCTATAACGCTGAGAACACTGACTGAACAGAAACGCTGTTCAAGGAAAACTAGTGTCAGGTGATTTTTTTCCAGCCATTTCGCAACCTGACCCATCCCAGTCATGCGTCGCACACACATCTCACCCTGCTCTTTTCTGTAATCTGATTTTCTGCCGCCAAAATACAACGCCGAAAAGCGCGATCTTAATAGATGAATGCACAGATTTTAGCCTTAATTATCCATGATCTAAAAATTTTGATCACCATAAAAACCTTGCCGATATCAACTTTTCGATATTAAACCTCAACACAAACATCACTCGTCTACCCAATCACCTCCGTTATCTCACAACTAAAGGTCCTTATAAAAATACACATAAAATCACCAAAAATTTAAAGAACTCTTGCAACTGTACCTAAAAGCTCTTTCCATAAACTCCTCCCGATGTAGGATATCCACGCGATTCCTCACAAGTAAAAGTAAGAAGAACTTAGTGTGCGAATTAACCAATCTCTCCGCCCAGCGCTCAATCTCCAACACATAAAAACAACTGTGCTGCTAAGTGACGTCACCTAACTAACAGAAGGCTTGTCCAAATAAAATACAAACGTTTCGTAAAAACTCACGGCTTTCCTTCAACATTGTTGAGCTACTTCTGATTTTTCTGAAAATTGCTACATGGAGTTGGGAGACAGATAGAAAGTTAGCGCTGGTGTCAGTTGGACTTCACAATACTACTTTGTGTTACCATCACGGAACATATGAATTACAATACATTTAAATTTTCCGTGATATAAGAATCTGTTTTATCTCGGACATGATAAATAAAAAGAAGACTCATACTTAACTCCTGGATGCTCCCGCTCACTCCCGGCTGCCGGTCCATTCATCCTGGTTGTAGCACTGAACAGTTTTCGTTCTCATAACAGCTGCAGCCAATCACAGGCCACAGAGGTCAGGTGCTGGTGTTGTTTTGGCTGATGATTGGGTGAAGCTGTCCCTGCTTACATCTGGGATGATGGGACCGACATCCGGGAGTGAACGGGAGAGTCAGAGATAAGTAATGATCTTACCTTTGCCTAGCATATCCGTGCATAGATAAACATTATTCTTAGGTCCCAGAACACCCCTTTAAGTTTGTGGCACTGATGTTTAAAAATGAGAAACAGCTCAAGGGTTCTGCAAGCCACTGTAGGCAACGCTGGACTGGAATTGACATAAGACAAAAAGCAGTTCAGAAGGAAGTGAGATTGGAGTAAGAGCACTGAGAGACTGGATGTGTCCGGGAACAGGTAAGTAAACCCTTTCAAAATTAGTACAAAAAATCAAACCAACTCAAATCAGGTAGAATCTGACTTCAATCTGAATCTAAAGCCCAACCTTACTGTGGAGACTGTGGGCCTCATGAATGAAAACGGTCTAGGTCTAAGACTTTCTCTATTGCCCATTGCCTTCATTCAGAGTTCCCCTCTCTTCGAGGGCTCTGAAAAATGAAAGGGAACTCTGACTGGTTGCTATGGGCAATAAAGAAAGTCTAGACTTAAACAATTTTCATACATGTCCCTCTATATGTCTGTTTTTAATATTCAATGGAATGAAGAAAATAACACAATTATGAATCTGAACAAATCTACTGTCTCATGTTACTTCTGTCCCCATGTCACATCTGTCACTCCGATGTCACTTCCATCTGATGTCACTTCTGGCCCCATGTCACAGCTGTCACACTGACATCCCTTCCATTTTATATCACTTCTGGCCCCATGTCACAACTGTCACTCCGACGTCACTTCTATCTGATGTCACTTCTGTCCCCATGTCACATCTGTCACTCCGACGTCTCTTCCATCTGATGTCACTTCTGGCACCATGTCACAACTGACACTCTGACGTTACTTCCATCTGATGTCACTTCTGGCCCCATGTCACAACTGTCACACTGACATCACTTCCATCTGATGTCACTTCTGTCCCCATGTCACATCTGTCATTCCGACGTCACTTCCATCTGATGTCACTTCTGGCCCCATGTCACAACTGTCACTCTGACGTTACTACCATCTGATGTCACTTCTGTCCCAATGTCACAACTGTCCACTCCCGACGTCATTCCCTCTGATATCATCTTCTGGCACCATTCACAACTGCCAGTCGACGTTACCTTCCATCTGATATCACTCTGGCCCCATGTCACAACTGTCACTCCGACCGTCACTTCCATCGATTCCACTTCTGGCACCATATCACAACTGCCACTCAGAGTTACCTTCCATCTGATGTCACTTCTAGCCCCATGTCACAGCTGTCACACCGAAGTAACTTCCATCTGAATGGTCTCTCTCAGCCCATGTCACAACTGACCTCCCAACTTACTTCCATCTGATATCACTTCTGGCCCCATGTCACAGCTGTCACTCCGACGTTACTTCCATCTGATATCACTTTTGGCACCATGTCACATCTGTCACTCCGTCGTCACTTCCATCTGATGTCACGTCTGGCCCCATGTCACAACTGTCACTCCGTTACTTCCATCTGATATCACTTCTGGCACCATGTCACAACTGTCACTCTGACATCACTTCCATCTGATATCACTTCTGGCCCCATGTCACAACTGTCACACTGACATCACTTCCATCTGATGTCACTTCTGGCACCATGTCACAACTGTCACTCGGACTATACTTCCATCTGTTATCACTTCGGGCCCCATGTCACAACTGTCACTCCGACATCACTTCCATCTGATGTCACTTCTGGCCCCATGTCACAGCTGTCACACTGACATCACTTCCATCTGATATCACTTCTGGCCCCATGTCACAACTGTCACTCCGACGACACTTCCATCTGATGTCACTTCTGTCCCCATGTCACAACTGTCACTCAGACGTGACTTCCATCGGATGTCACTTCTGGCCTCATACCACTGCTGTCACTCTGATATTACTTTCGTCGAACTTCACTTCTGGCCCCTTGTCACAACTGTCACACTGACATCACTTCCATCTGATGTCACTTCTGGCCCCATGTCATAGCTGTCACTATGATGTCACTTTCGTTGGATGTCACTTTTGTCCTTATGTCACAGCTGTCACTTTGACGTCAATTCCATCTGATGTCACTTCTCGTCTCATACCACAGCTGTCAGTCTGATGTCACTTTCGTCAGATGTCACTTTTGTCCTCATGTCACAGCTGTCACTCTGATGTCACTTCCGTCTGATGTCACTTCTAGCCCCATGTTACTGCTGTCACTCTTACGTCACTTCTGTCAGATGTAACTACTGGCCCCATGTCACAGCTGTCGCTTCCTGAGTCATGTCTGTCAGATATCACTTCCGGCCCAATGTCACAGCTGTCGCTGTGATTACACATCCATCTGAGGTCATTTATGACCCAAGGCCATATTATACTGTGACAGTAGACAGAAATGACTTCAGATAGAAATGGCGTCAGAGTAACAGCACTATGGAACTATTTGCCAAAGAACAGGTAAGTGAATCAATTTAAACACCAGTAAAAACAAACATTGCTCTAACACTAACCCCAAATTAGAGTTACAATATCGGTCAACCTTTGGGTGGATCTAAATAAAAACACTTCAATTTTGGTCAAAATTTTTACCTGCATCTGAAGTTTACCACTACTGAAGAGACTGTATATTCGGTTTTCACATTCCATTGAAAGAAGAAAATAACACAATTGTGATTCTGAACAAATCTTTCGGGTTGTCATTTCTGTCTGATGTTACCTCCGGCCCCATGTCACAGCTGTCACTTCAAAGTCATCTGTCCCTGATGTTACTTGTGGCCCAAGGCCACACTGAGGTTACCTTTATGATGTTGGATGGCGAGTGACCTCAGACGGAAGTGAAATCGAGCGACAGCTGTGACAGGTGGGCCGAGGCCATTTTTATTTTATTATTGTAACCTTAACCATTAACCTATCCATTATCTTGACTGTAAACTAAACTCTAACCCAGAATTCAGGGTATGGGTTGTTTTACTGGTTTTAAATTAATCCATTTACCTATTCCCTGTAGCTCCTAGTCCTACAGTGTTGTTGCTCCAACATTTCTTATGCCTGATGTCACGTCCTAGTGTCACAGTTGTCGTTTCAATGTCACTTCTGTTTGGTATTACTTCTGGCTCAATGCCACAAAAGTGTCATTGGACCACAAGTGACATCAGAAAGAAATAACTTAAAATCAAATGAATTTATTGGAACAATGGCAGGACTGCACACATCAGCAGGGCCGCCATTAGAAATGTTGGGGTGCCATTCAGCTGGAGCATCTGGACCCCCTTCTGCTGCCCCGCCCCTGGCTCAGCAACCCCCGAACTCTGCCTTGCCCCCCAGCTGCCCCGCCCATCGCTCTGCACCCTCCCAGCTCCACCCACTCCCCCAATTGGTTCTGGTGTCACAAGAAAAAAATGCAATTGCACCATTGTTTTTGGATTTAGTTCTTGCTGGATTCTACAACGTATATTTTATCTCTATTTTGTGGATCAATGCGTATACAGGGGCCAGCAAATACTGCTAGATGATCACCACTATAGTGTTACTGATGAAACCAATATATCAAGACCAGGGCCGTTCCTAGGCTAAATTGCACTCAGGGCGAGATAATGAAGTTTCGCCACCCCCGCCCCCCTCTCCGGTAACATAATGCACCACAATGCCAAAATATACAAAAATCTTTACCACGATGTGCTATGTATAAAATTACTAAATAATAGTCATACAGTTATCAAATAACACTGCTACACCAAACAGAATCCCAGGCAAATAGTGCTAATGTCCTACTAAGACCACATATCACCAGCACACAGTGACCAAATAATACCACCACACCACGACCACATATCACCACCATATAGTGACTGAATAATACCACCACACCATTGCTCAATTTGCACCATTTGTATTATTCAGTCACTATATGGAGGTGATCCACCATATAGTGACTGAATAATACAAACTGACCATTTCTGAATACAAACCATTATACTACAACTAATATTGAGCCTTGCTGATTGGGAGGTGGGCTTAAGCAGTTTTGATCAAAAATGTGAACTAAGAACCTCAAAATTTTTTTCGTATATTCTAAGTAGCAGTAATGCTTTTCCAAAAATTTCTATGTCCTTTATAATAGTTTTATTAGTGCCAGTAGAATGCTGCTGATATTGGATTGCCAAACAACAATATACAAAGACCAAATAATACCGCCAAACATCAAACCATATACTGACTAGCACAATCATAATTTTACTGACCAGATCAGCATACCAAGACCAATATACCAAATAACAACAATATACAAGCACCTAATAATACCGCCAAATCATCACCATATATCGCCAGCATAACAATATTGAATAATACCCCCATACTGTTACTGAATAAAAACCATTACACCAAGACCAATATTTCCTCCATACAGTGACCTTATAGTGGTAGATACCAGGTACACAGGTGCTTTGCAAACTTACATTTAGGGCCTCACAGGTGACGTCTTGTCTGACGAGTTGTTCACTTTCCCTTTTCTCCTTTATTTTGTCCAGCCCTCCATGATGACTTCTTCTGTCCACCACTCGTCCCTGCAGAATTTACAACACAAACATCACTTTTTTTATCATTTTCCCAACTGTATGCCACCCCATATACAAACTCCCTATCCAGGGGGCCCCTTGGTAATAATTACCCCATGGATTAGGGGGCCCCCCATAGGTAGGCAGGTACAATAGATGGGAGCCCAGTCAGTATGTGGGTACTTTGGAACCCCCCGGCCCGTAGCTCGTAGCTTAGGTCCCTGGGGGTATTAGATGTATTGGGCCCCCTGGGGGTAGCAGTAGCGGGGGCCCCCTGGGGGAAACTAGTTAGTTTGGGGCCCCCCCCCGGATACTGGGTAGCTTGGGGGGCCCCCTGAGGTAGCCATTTTTTTTTGGCACTCGGGGGGTGAATAGTTTGGGGCCCCTATGGTAACTGGTATTTTTGGGGCCCCCTGTATTGCTATAGCTTAGCCCCCCCGTAGGACTTATGTAGTTGGGGAAACCCTATATACCTGGTATTTTGGGCCCCACTGTAGGTACCTAGGTAGCTTAGGGCCCCCTGTTGGTAACTTAGGACCCCTGTATGTAGCTTAGGACCCCCTGTAGGCAGTTTAGGGCCCCCTCTGTATCTTATGGTCTGCTCTGTAGCTTAAGGCCCCCCTGTAGTTTAGGGAAACCCCAGACTTGGGGCCCCATGTGTTTGGGTTCATCTTAGTTTGGGCCCCCCGTAGTTTAGGACCCCATGTCTGGGGCCTTCTTTATTTAAAGGCCCCCATTATTTAGGGCCCCATTAGGTAGGGCCCCCTTTTAAATACTCCCCTTTTCCCCATCCCCCGCTTTTCCCTGCCCCCGGCCCAAACCGATGCTTTAGGCTTGGGGCCTAGAAGGGAAGCTGGGTTCGCCGCCACCATGTTTGGCGGGGAAAAACCCACACCCTCCCCCCCCCTTTTTTTCATTTTAATTTATGCACACTTAAAGGGGAGTGCTCTTAAACCCAAGGGGGGGGGGCCCTTGTTGCCGGGGGGCCCCTCCTTGGGTTTCCACAGGGGCCCGGGCCCGTAGGGCAGTAGGGGGTTGTACTGCTCTAATGGCTCTAACACATAACCCAATATCAGGATAAAGTTATAAGTATGGTCTTGTTTTTGAAGGACCTAAATTAATTCAATTAAATTTGGGTCGTATTTGACTTTAACCTTAAACTGAAGAAAACATACTGAGCAACTATTTTTTTTTTCACCCTTCCCTGGAAAGAAGAAAAATACACAGTTGGGAATCAGAATAAATCTAAGGGGTTGTCATTTCTGTCTGATGTCACTTCTTGCCCCATGACACAGCTGTCACTCTGACATCCCTTCCATCAGCTGTCACTTTTACCCCCATGACCCAGCTGTCACTTTTGATGTACCTTATGAAAGGGGCCCACTTTGAAATTAAAGGCCCAAACGAAACCTTTTGAGTCATTTCCCTTAAAATGTCACTTCTGGTCTAATTCACAATTTCAAGGGATATCACTTCGGGGCCCAAAACATACAGGGGCCAATCTGCCGGTATTTTCTCTCTGATGTCACTTCTAGCCCCATGTTACTGCTGTCACTCTGATATCCCTTTTCCTTTCTGTTCACTTCTAACCTCATGTCACAGTTGTCACCCCTTATCTCCTTTCTGATATCACTTCAGCTTCATGTCCCCGGTTCACTCAAACCGTCATTTCCCCAATCTAAATGTCATTTTTCCCCCATGTCACAGTTTCCCACTCTGATTCCCCCTTCCGTCTGATGTCACTTCTAGCCCCATTTACTGCCCCCCACTTGTGTAAATTCTGTCTGATATAAACCCCGGGGCCTCATTTTTAAAAGTCAATTTGACACCCAATTCTGTCTGATGTCACTTCCTTCAAAGTCCCTTTCTGGTTTTAATGTAAAAAACTGTCATTTGGATTAAACTTCGGGCACAACATCACACGTAAAATCTACTTAAACTTCTCCTGATGTCATTCTACCCCCCATGTCAACCTGTCACTCTGATTCATTAAAGTCTGTTTGTCCTTCAAAACCCCCATGTTACTGCTGTCACTCTGACGTCACTTCTTCGACATAAAATTCCACCTCTTTCCCACGGGTTCATTCTGATGTAAATTTTCTGATGATTTCCCCTTCCCTTCAAAATCACTTCGGGTCAAATGTCAAAAAAACGGGTCCCTGGGAGGCCTTAGGCCCAACATCACGGGGTCAATCTACTTATTTTCCATCTGATTCACTTTTTAACCCCATGTCACAGCTGTCATTCTGAGTAAATTTCAAAATTTGAGTCACTTTTTGCCCAAAGCCCCTTTAGGGTTACCCTTGTGATGATATAATGCAAGTGAAATCAGATGGAAGTGACGTTGGAGCAAAAGTGCCCAGGACTTTATACACCAAGAAATGGGTAAGTAAATTTGAAATCAGTATAAAAAGGCCCATTACATAAAACCATTTTACCTCAAAATTTGGGTTTTTGGGGCATGGTTTTTAGTTTTTTATGGGTGCAATTAAATCAAAGCAATTCAATTTTTCCTCAATCTGACTTTAGTCTGAAGAAATTCTATATTTGGTTTTTTAATTCCCCTGGGAAAAAAGAAAAAAAAAATGATTGTATCTAGGGAAAACCTTTTTGGTTTTCGGCAATTTGGGGCAAGGATTGTGGTGCCCTAGGCAAATGAGGCACTAAGCGCCAATGGGAAAATTTTAAACCCCTCCATGACTTTCCCTTTCGTCCCCTTTTTGCGTGGGAAAAAAAAAAAAAAAATGGGGCTCTAAAGATTCCTACCTTCCTCTACCCCGCCAATCCCCGGGCCCCCGGGTTTTCAGGGATAATGAAAATGTCAATAGAGCTGAGCTCACAGACATGAGGAGATGAGTTCACACAGCCATAGACATAAAGGAAAAAAGAGCTATACATCCATAGACAGAGGGGCTGAGCTTACCCCCGCCATAAACATGAGGAAACCGAGCTCATACAGCCCCAAACATGAACTGAGCTCATACAAACCCTAGAATGAGGAGCCCCACTCATACAGCCCTAACATTGGGGGCTGAAGGGTCAAACAGCCATTCCCTAGGAGCTTTAGCCATTTCAGCCAAAAATGGGAGTGAGGGTCCCCACAAACCATACCCCAAAGGGACTGACTCACCAGCCCTAGACAGGAGGAGCTGAGCTCACACAGCCTAGACAGAGGAGCTGAGCTCATACAGCCATAGACATGAGGAGCTGGGGTCAAACACCCCCATAACAAGGGGGCGAAACTCATAACCATAGACAAAGAGGAGATGACTCATACAGCCAAAAACTTTAGGGGGCCCCCCTCAAACAGGGCCCTAGACATGAGAGCCAGCTCACCAGCCATAGGGGCAAAGAGGAGCCGAGCTCACACAGCCATAGGGGGATGAAAACTGAGCTCCACAGCCCCCCCATGAAAGCCGAGCTCACACAGCCATATACATGAGGAGATGAGCTCATACAGCCATTTAATTGAGGACTGAGCTCACACACCATAAAACAGAGGAGCTAGCTCATACAAACCATAGCATGAGGAGCTGAGCTCACCCCAGCCATAACATGGGGGATTGAGCTTTAAAACTGCCATAGACATGAGGAGCCGAGCTCATACAACCAAGACTGAGGAAACCCAGCTCATACAGCCATAAAACCCTGAGGGAAACCGGCTCACACGCCCCCTAACATGAGGAGCCGACTAAAAAGACCCTAACATGAGGGGATTAGCTCATACAGCCATAGACAAGGGGGCCGAGCTTTACAGCCATAGACCCTAGGGGCCGACTCACAAACCCCTAGACATGAGGACCGAGCTTACACAGCCTAACATGGGAGCCCAAACCCCCTACAAACCTTTTTCATGAGGGCTGAGCTCATACAGCCATATCATGAGGGGTAGATCCCCACAGCCATAAAATGAGGAGTGACTCATACAGCCCCTAGGGTTTAGGGGCTAGGGTCACCCCAAAAACCATAACAAAAGGAGGGTTTAGCTCATAAAAAGCCAAGAAATGAGGAGCCGAGCTCATACAGCCATAGACATGAACCGGCTAAAACAGCCATAGACATAAGAGCTGAGCTCACAAAAAGCCTAGCTAGGACCCAGTCATTTCAGCCCTAGGAACCCGAAAAGCTGATTTACACAGCCTTTGACTTTTAACCGAATCATACAAACCTAGACAATGAAGCTGAGCTAATACAGCCCTGGGCTAGGACCCACTAAAACAGCCTAGACATTTAAAGGGGCCAAAGTCATACCGCCAAAGACATAGGAGGGCCCAGCCATACAGCCATAGACATGAGGAGCTGAGCTCACACAGCCATAGACATGAGGAGCTGAGCTCATACAGCCATAGACATGAGGAGCCGAGCTCACACAGCCATAGACATGAGGAGATGAGCTCATACAGCCATAGACATGAGGAGCTGAGCTCATACAGCCATAGGGCATAGGGGCGTTATGGGAAAAAAGCAGACCTTTAAAATTGTTTTTTATATATCTTTTTTCCCCAATGTTTTTCCCTTTCCCTTTTTTCCCCCCCTTAACAAATTTCCGTGTGAAAACTGAGCTAATTGTAATTACCGGGGGGGCCCCGCACAACATTGTTTATTTCCCGACATTTACAAATAGTGGCTGCAACTCAAGGGAAAACCCGGGGTAAAACAAGCCATGGAAAACGTGACCACCTTTTTATGTCAGGGGTTTTCCTGCGCTTTACACTCGACAGGCTCCACCGTGACTCTGATTTTTTTAAATCAACCCCAAAAAATTTAAGCTGGGGAAAATTTCAAGAAAAAAAATCAAGACGCAATTGTTGGCTGTTAAGACGTCTCAATGCCAAGAAATTTGCAAGATTTCCCCCGGGTTCCCCTTTGGGGTTTTTTCGGTTTCAAAAAAACACGGCCCAGGTGCAAAATAATGGCTGCAAATTGGCTTTGTGGGAAACAAAACGCCCCAAAAGCCGTTTCATCACCCCGGGCAGAAAATTCTGATAATTTTAAAAAAAAAGGGCACCCGCGACAGCGACTCTTTGGGCCCAAAACCCAAAAAGGGAAAATTTAAAACCCGCAACAACACCCGGGGGATGAAGGGTTTAACCCGGGGGTTTAACTGTATAAACCAGGGAAAGGGAGTTTTCTTTTTATCTATCATCATCTATCTACTTTTCTATTTCCCCCATTATCTATCTATATTCCCAAACTTTTCCCCATATCTATCTACCCATCCTTTTCTATCCCATCTATCAAAAAAATCAAACTTCTCATACCCATCTATCTTTCTATTAACTATCTATCTATGTAAAACTATTATCTATCAAGTACTGTCTATTACTTCATACTAACATTATCTACTATCTATCTATCTAAAAATTTTCATTTAAAATCTATCTATCTATCTATCTCATATCTATGTCATAACTATCTTCTATTTATCTATCAATCTATCTATCTATCAATTTATTTTTCTATCTAGCACATATCTGTCTATGTATCTATCGTTTTATCTTTTTATCTATCTGTCATATCTATCTATCCATCCATCTATCTCATATCTATCTATCTCCTATCTATCTATCTATCTATCTCATATCTATCTATCTATCCATCTATTTCATATCTATCTATCTATATCTATCTATCCCGCTATCTCCTATCTATCTATCTCATATCTATCTATCTAATATCTATCTATATCATATCAATTCAATGTACAACTCGATGCATGATATTTTGGTACAAGCTCAATTTGGTATCTTCACCAGTGAATGCGCTTCCCCAGTCAACCAATTAATTTTATGACTTTTTAGTCCTTTATTGTGTTTCTACTTAATACATAAAAGCCCGGCTCGATTATTTGTCTTTTATGCTAAATTGCCGCGCTCCATCTTGTGCTCGTTCAGCAGCAATGCATTGCGTAAATGCATATATTAAAGCCGGTAGTTTCTCACACAATTTGCTTAATTGCAGCCATAAATCTGATTTGTGATGCTTCCTTTCCAATTACAATTTTCATTTTGTTTTTCGTGTTTTTTTTTTTTTATAAATGTTCCCTCTGCTAATAAACATGCCTTCAGACACGAGCGGCATCATAAAAGCAGTCCGCGATATCAAATGCAAGCAGAAGAGCTGCTTCAGCAAGGTAAAGGTTGCGGCAATGTTTGGTCTAGTCAAACTGTCAGGAATCGCCTGCAGGGCATTTCATCTGGAGATCATTGATATCAGCTTCTCCTAGGTGGCTCCGTATGAGGCGACTTGATTTGCGCACAACTTTCAATTGACCTTTGAATAAATGAAAAGTTAAAACTCCATTGAAATATTTCCTTTTTCATTCTCCGCCACCTTCAAAGCCATCACAATAAATTGTCTCTTTGTCATAAGAGTTTCGCCTGTTTAGCTCCTCAAAAATATCGGGCCGTTGGGTTTGACCCTAATTGCTAAACGACAATACCCTCAAAGCTCTTGTTAGGTTCCACCTCATTAGAAGAAGATGACATTGTTCTATATTTCGAGTCGGAAGACTCAGCTGGTGAGAGGCTGGGCTGGAGATGGGTGATTAGATCCTAGAGCTTGCCATTAAGATGAATGTTCATGCCGCTCAAATAAAAACATTGAAATGAGATGGAATAAAATGCCCCATTCATTTCATGGCATGGTTCCTTAGGAGATGATTTGCAGACCATGTCACATCCAATTCCCTTGGAGGTGTTATCGTGCCGGGGGGAATGTAAGAAAATCATCCTTGTGGTGGGAGTTGGGGGATTTCGTTGCTACGGTGAGTAAGGATGGCTTGGTAATGAGTAAGACTAAGGCAACTGATACAAGAACAGTGAGAACATGGCATAAGAACAATGAGACATCAAATTTTCTACATTTTTCTCATAAGTTAATTAAAAAATAGCTTCTGGATACACAGTAGTACCGGTCATTTTTCTTCCCTGCAGCTGAATACAGGATTTCTCACTGCTGCCATTAGGTCATGTGACCTACAGCTGAATACAGGATTTCTTACTGCTGCTACTAGTGCATGTTCACTGCACACCAAAATTTGCTTGTGTAAAGGAAGTATTTTTCATAAATAGTATGTAGGAACCATATTCTGTCTCCTTTTTCACTAGCACCTTATCTTTTCCCCTTGCTTCATTTTAAGGTGTGCATAACCTTTCTCTGTATATAATTGTAGACAATTTTGTTTTTTCACACCCACTTAAATCAGAATAGTCCTAACAAATGACTTCAGAAGTATTTGCGTATAGTACCACAGAAGCCGAACGGATCATAGCTAATTCTAATATTTCACGTGATTTTCTACATATCCCACCCTCAGAATTGAGAACTAGGGATTACGAAAAAGAGCTCATAAAATTTGCAGCTTATGAATTACATGCTGCTACTCTGACTGAATACCGCCACGTCCAGAGAATCCCAAGAAGACTCCGCAGCCATCTCAGACCAACCATTATTTCCGATGACCCAGATTATTGCACCAAGTTCAAAAATATCCTCAATAAATGCTCCTTTGATCTCATTCTCCCTACAATTGAAACTCTACAAACAAAACTACTAGAATCTTCAAAAAAGATCAATCACATCGCACAACAGTTTTGTCCTCCATACGAGCTGACGAGTGGACATCTCTTAAAGAGAGAACCAACAAAATTATATCTGACTTTAGATCAAGCAACAAACAAAAGAAAAGGAATAAATTCATATGTGATACAGAAGATTACTATAACAACGCAGTATATAAGTGGCAAGAACAGGGCAACACCTACCCCCCTTTCTCCCTTCAACCGATCCACTAGATATACAGTCACCTCAGGCTCTGATAGTGATCCATCCTCTGGTACTGATAGACAACTTTTTTTGGGAGAGGATGAGCACGTGGACGTCGACAGAAACATACCTACGTAGACGACCAATACGCAGGCGGAGGACTACCCCCATGCGTGTTGACACATTCGCAGGTGAGCCACCGTTAATATTTAACATCTCTTTGCACAATTTGACACCTACAGAAATGGCTGTTCTCAATAAGGGCCTATCCTTTTGCCCTCATCACCTCTAGACACATTTATATTAGAGGAAACTTACACCGTTTCTTCCGGTCAGTCCGTCTTAAGGTACATTTTAAGTATATTGACGAAAAAAACACTATACCTAGACCTCAAGAGACTAGGTCCACCTATTCCATCACCACACTTGGCCTTAGACTAAAATCTAAGTATAATCCTCCTACTAATTACCACCAAGTAGAAACATTTATTGACTTAGTTCAACGTGATATTGTTTCTATAACCACCAACATGGAACAGTTGAAGTATCGCTCCAACTTCACACCACTCGAGCATCAGGCCTTTAACCACCTATGCAGAGCCAAGGACATTATCATTAAACCAGCTGACAAGGGTGGGGCCTTTGTAGTAATGGATAAGAACATGTACTTAGCTGAGATTCAACGACAATTAACCGACACTGACACTTATCAACCAATAAGCCATGACCCCACCCAAAACATTGCTATTCAGATAAAGGAGACAATATAGCCCTACCTGTCTTTGAATATCATAGACTCATGAACTGCAGTCTTCCTTATCAACCTCCATCCTATAGTCCCAGTTTTCTATATACTGCCAAAAAACCATAACACCTCCGGGACGCCCATTAGTGGCCTCCACGGATTTAATCTTATCTCCACTGGCCATTTTTTCTTGAAAAAATCCTAACACCTCTAGTGAGAGATTCCTTCATTCATTTTGGGCACAGGTGAATTCCTTGATCAAATCAAAGCTATTTCGCCATTAACCACATCACATATTTTAGTTACTTATGTTACAAGCCTATATATACATACTTGGCTTGGAAGCTGTTTTGAAACTCTTTTGACCCAACGTCCAGACAATTTTGTTTGGATTTACTTTCCCTGATTTTAAACAACAACTTTTTTCTATTTCGGGATCAATTTTATGTCCAATGTAATGGCATCGCTATGGGGAGCAATGTGGCTATCTGTGAGTTGGAACATAAATATACCCACTAATTGTTTCTACAACATTCCAGGATTTGGCTTAGTTTCATTGATGATATTTTTTGCATTTGGACAGGCCCTCTTGACACATTACTTCAATTTCATGACTTTATTAACTCCATACATCCTGACTTACAATTTACCATACACTACAGTCAGGACAAAATCAATTTCTTGGATATATACATCTCAAAAGATGCGTCAGGTAATCTTTCCTCAGATCTCTATAGAAAGCCTACGGACCATAATAGCCTCTTGCACTACTACAGCAATCACGCCTCTAACACCAGACGCTCACTACCTCAATCTCAGTACAGTCACATCCGACGTATAGTACAAGACCCTAATCTATGTAACATTAGACTAGAAGAAATGTCTAGTTGTTTTTTACAACGGGGCTATCTAGAGCACATTCTCAGACATAACTTTATCTCGACTTTACAAGATCGTTCAACTACTATTCCTAACAGATCCCAACGTAACTCTATGGGTAGACATTTACCTTTAGTCCTCAAGTATCACTCCTTTGCCTCCAAGATCCATCAGGTGATCCGTAAGCATTGGATGATATTAAAAAATTCATATCCACAAATAGAGGAATTTAAAAACTCCCCTCTCCAATGCTTTAAGAGTAGTGTTGAGCGATTACGTTGGCCATTGACATCGTTCGATGGTCGATAGCCGATCATCATCGACAAGATATTCGATGGTCGATGGTAGATTATGATCGATGACCATTAAAGTCTATGGGAGAGCAACAACACCTTCATTCTTACACCCAAACAGGGCTGGAGAAGCTGGAATTAACATCCACAACAGTCAAATGGGTATGTGCTACATCTTAGGCAACACACTTAGGTTATAAAAGCCACAGAAAAAAAATCACACACCATTCACTATCCCTGTCTTGCACCACAGCATGATCCATAAACCTGCATGACCCCACAAATTTAAAAAGT